>CAKAOI010010864.1:28343-59170 GCA_916701655.1 Sebastiscus albofasciatus | reverse complement strand
CACGACGGGGTGGGTACGTAATGACGTCACCGCTCGGTCCTCTCACTGTGAACGTCAAAATAAAAAACCCGAGTAACAAACTTTCTCTATCGGGACTCATAACTAGAAACACATGGCAGCGAGGAACTAAGGGGCTGTGAGGAGAGGAAAAGGAGGCTTTTATCTCCTTGTTGTAATGGTGGTTGTGACGCGGCGTCGTTGTTCGCTCAGCAGAGGAGGCTCTTCTGTCTCTCTTTCTTCCTCCCAGAGGGGGTCGCACGGTGAAGAAGAAGAGCCAGCGGGCTGCTGCTGCTGCTGTTGAGTCAGTGTGGCTGTACTCAAGCTAGCTAACGTCAAGTTGTGAAGAAGAAAGTGGGAGAAGACGGCGGCGGCGGCTAAAACGGGGAGCTTTAACCGCCTTACAGACCTATGCGGACGGATAGCAGGTAACACACTCTCCCTACTGCTTCCACCTCGTTAAATATGTATTTATATTACACATTATATGTATATATTGTCGTATAAATCTTGCAGCAGCAGACGTTGCTTTAGCTAACAACTTTCCCCTCAAATCCAACCGTTTTAACTCGTTTAATACCTGCCTGGCTTTGTTGTTTTTATATAAAACTGTGTGTTTCCTATTGATTCATGTGGCTCTATATTTATCTGACAATAACGGTCTGCAATGCTTCACTTAGTGTTGCTTCACCTATACTGCATAATGATAACGTTCTTATGAAGGTTGACAATTACTACAGTTTACTCGTTACCATGAACGGCACACGCCAGTTGCTATATTGTGCCCACTATTCTCAGAGAGGAGGACTTATTATAAGACATGTGTCTTATTAATGATGTTATTTGGCAGTATTCATGTATACTCAGAGAGAGGAGCACTTATTGTAAGCATGTGTGCCTTATTAATCATGTTATTTATCAGTATTCATGTCAGGATCCAACCTGCCTGCAGAGATTGTGGTGAGATGAGGCTGGCCAAGGTTTTTAAGAGCTCGATTAACACCTGCCTGGCTTTGTTTTTGTTTTTATTATATAAAACTGTGTGTTTCCTATTGATTAATGTGGTGTGACATCGCCATTCCCCCAATAACTGTCTGCAAATGCTTCACTAAGCGTTGCTTCACCTATACTGCATAATGATAATGTTCTTATTATCAAGGAGAAGTTGACAATTACTACAGTTTACTCGTTACCTTGAACTGCACACGCCAGTTGCTATATTGTGCCCACTATACTCAGAGAGGAGGACTGATTAGAAGACGTGTGTCTTATTAATCATGTTATTTATCAGTATTCATGTCTGGATCCAACCTGCCTGCAGAGATTGTGGTGAGATGACTGGCCACAGGGTTTTAAAGAGCTGCTACAGCTATTGGTCTGGTTGTAGCAATGCGGTAGACAGACAGAGACAGGGTGCTGGTTTAGATTTCCAAAGGAACACAGGGGGGAAATTGAACCGCTATTATTTATGTTTTGGTCGATATGTCACGGGGGTCACGGGTTTGCTGACAGCAGCAGGATAGTCCTGGCGGAACAAGGTCAAACGTGGACGGTGGAGGAGCACTTCTCCTGTCCTGTCCCGGGCTGTCAACCGCAGTGAGGCGGCTCTGTGAGCTGCCTAGTCCTCCACACCCTCCACACACCACCCCCATGGGGCAGTGTGAACCAGCCTGCCAGGTGAAGAATGCCAATGAATTATTCAGGCACATGCTGCATATGATCAACGTGGCCCAGGAATGTGCATAGCTGCTACTGCTGCTGCTGGGGACACAATAAGAGGCTCTCAGAGTCGTTGTGGCTTCTCCAGGACAAGAACAATTGGGCAGCTTTAGCTTCCCTGTTGAACATGACTGTTTTTGTTTTTTGTTTTTAACCTTTGTTTAACCAGGTAGTACTCATTGAGATTAAGAATTTATTTTCAAGATTCAAGAGTTTTATTTGCCATTTGCACCTAATACAAGTACATTGGAATTCTGAGCAGTTTACACCGAGTCAGCTTTAAGAAAAGAAAAAAGGTTGAAAAGGCACAAGGTAATTATAGCACAAATTAAGTAGCACATTCAACTCAACACAATAAATAAATAAATAAATAATTAAAATATAAAACGTCCTCAGTGTAGTCCATAAATAAACTAAACTACCCTCTGCATAGGAACGATACCCCCAGAATACAAATATACAGTATATATATGCTCCATGACCATGTTAAAATAACTTGTAACTCTCATAAAAATATTTAAAAAAAACTAAATAATTAATATATTTCAGAGAATTACACAGTGGAAGGCAGCATATTGCACAGCATTACAGTCCATTCAGTTCAGGTGTACTGTGTGTCAACAATGGCATGGAGGTGACGTGTGGGGTATTTGTGTCCCTCTTTAATGTCCTTTGTCACCAGTCTTATTGTAGCTGTGGAAAAAGCTGTTGTGAAACCAGAGGTGCTCTGTGAGTGGAGATGTTCTCTGGCCTGTGGTGCCTCAGGTTGTGTCCTGATTCCCTCCAACTGAACAGAGAGTGAGCTCTCTTTTGCAAGAGAGACCTGGCCAAGACAGCAGCATTTAAACATACATTAAAGTTTCAGACGCCACAACATAAAAAACAAATGCAAAATAAACACATAGCATAATATCATACAAAACACATCAAAATCAAGTGTTTGAAGCCAATGTTAAAGTGAAAATATTCAGAGACACAGACAGCTCTTAGATTGACTCTGCTCCTAGGTCTTTCATTAATGTTTTAAATTCATCAAAAGTAATCAGATTTCCCAGTTTCAACTTAGCTTGCAGTGTATTACAGGAAAAGGGAACGGAATAGCTAAAGGCCATCTTACCTAGTTCTGTGCAGACCTTAGGTACAGATACTAAGTACAGGTCAGACAAGCGTAGGCTATAGCTGCCAGTGTTGCGCGATTAGAGAACGGAAACCAACAAATCATATGTGGGACAAAGAGTATGTTTGTGTGGGACACGTTACCAATACTGAGATGTAGTCTAAAATTGTTATATAATGTCTAACTTAAAATATAAACATTTCTATTTTTCCCCTTACCTCGAAACATCTCTATGCTTTACCAAAATGCATCCATTGATCGGGACATTTCTTTTTGAGCCAAACATTTCTTGTGAGACTCACATGTACTTATGTTGCTTCATGTCCTAATCGTCCCCGTGTGAAATTTAAAAAATAACTGGCAAATTCTGCAAAAAACTCTCAGAGAATCGCCTTCAAAGTTGTCTTTGTTGTAGTGTCCATCATATTCGGCCTAAATATGCATGGTTTGTGAGTTTGCGGTGACTCGGTAATTTTCCCTGGCATAGCGTATAGCAAAGACGGTAACAGGTCAACTTGCACTTGACCAACGTGTGCCCAGTTTGACAGCAAACACAGCCACAGTGATGACAGCCTTCACTGCTTTCTTCACAGCCGTTGGATAAATGCCAAATCTTAAAAAAGCGTCTGTCCTGCAATGGTTTGACTCTTGAAAACTAGAGCCAATGAAAATGTAAAGTGGGACACCTGGTCACCCTAAGTAGGAGTTGCACGTCTTCCAGCTGCTTTGATTTATGGGAAACCTGTATTTGAAAGTTGTCAGGCATCTTATTTATTTTGGTAAATATTTTGAAGTAATCTTCAGTATTGAAATTGTAGGGTTATGCTTGTGACACTTTGTCTTGGGTTGTTTTCTTCAACAGCTTGTTCTCAGGTTACATTTCCTTGTATTTTACAGTATGCATGCATGACACCGGGCATTTTCAGGGTAAAAGTAGAACTTAATGTTGGCTGCACGCCTGAATTGTCATGTGCTTCCCAGAGACTAAATTACAAAGAGAATACCCTAGCAAAATGTATGGCTACATTATATTGGGGTTCCACTAGGGCTGTCAATCATTTAAAGTATTTAATCGTGATTAATTTCCATAGTTAATCGTGATTAATCACACATTTTTTATCTGTTTAAATGTACCTTAAAAGGAGATTTGTCAAGAATTTAATACTCTTATCAACATGGGAGTGGGCAAATATGCTTCCTTCATGCAAATGTATGTATATATTTATTATTGGAGACCCTCACAGGTACTGCATTTAGCATAAAAAATATACTCAAATCATAACATGGCAAATTCAAGCCCAACAGGCAACAGCAGCTGTCAGTGTGTCAGTGTGCTGACTTGACTATGACTTGCCCCAAACAGCATGTGATTAACATAAAATGGCCATGTCTGTAAAGGGGAGACTCGTGGGTACCCATAGAACCCATTTTCATTCACATATCTTGAGCTCAGAGGTCAAGGGACCCCTTTTTGCCGAAATTTAGCATAAGTTTAGAACGTTCTTTAACCTCCTTCTCGACAAGCTAGTATGACATGGTATACCAATGGATTCTTTAGATTTTCTAGTTTCATATAATGCCACTACCTTCACTCTAGCTTTAAAATTGAGCCTACAACCTCTAAAAGATTGATTGCTTTAAAGAAACTAGTGGTGTTAAAACGAATTTGTGTTAACACGTTATTATCCCGTTAACTTTGACAGCCCTAGTTTCCACCTTTGTGTCTTGCAACGTAATCTTTACCTTGCTCAATCCTAATCGCCAGCTCTCTTGGAGTAAGTGGTTTTAAATGGCTTGCATAATTCCCGTGAATTCAGAAGTTCAGTGTATTTCTCAGGCCAGAGTCCAGACCAGCGTGGTATGTACAGTATGTTGTAATAGCTGATGAGGAGTGAGAGGTCACGATGAGGATGCATTTTAGCATTCGTTGTGTGTTGCGAACATTGTGATGTTTTTTGGGCTCTGTTTTTATTCTACAATCTGCTAGCGATGTCAGGATTTCTAGTCCTCCAAGTTCAGGGCTATGAATTGCTAGAACTACTGTAGTTGTTCCTTATTTTGTCTATCTTGGGAAGTGAGTTGTTGATGCTCTAACCGCGACCCGTGAGACATCCGGTGGCTCAGAACAGTTCAAATGTTTTCCTCTTGAACATAAGCAGCTCTAGAAAAGCAATAAGATTACAGTACAAGAGGTTACATCTATCTACAATGAATTGAAAAAACGACTTTGTGATCTCAAAGATTAATATTCCCTCCTTTGGTCATTTAATCGAGTATGAAAAAGACCATTTGACCAAACTGATTTTGCTGCTTTTGTGCAAACACGGTGCTATTTCAGGCCATCTGCACTGATTGCCTGTGATTTGAAAAGGCAGGCTTCTACTGTAGTTTGTTGACCCGAGTGAGAGTAAACAGATCTCTTACGTACCATGTGCATGTGTTTACAGTCAGCTGCTTGCACGTCTACATCGGGGGCCTGTTGTTTGCTCTCATTAGTTTAAATTTCATTCATAGTTAGTCATAGATAGTTCATAGATAGTCAATTAATTGGTCTGAGTTATTTTTTAAGCAAAACAATTTAAAAAGTCTCTGATTCCAGCTTCTTAAATGTGAATATTTTCTGTTTTTTTTTTTTTTATTCCTCTATGGCTGTAAACTAAATATCTTTGAGTTGTGGACAAAACAAGACATTTGAGGAACACTGATCAATATATTTCACCATTTTCTGACATTTTATAGACCAAACTACTAAATGATTAATCAAGAAAATAATCCAACAGATTAATCGACAATGAAAATAATCATTAGCTGCAGTTTGGTTTCTAGTCTAATACTTTTCTAATACTGATTATACTTAAATCTGTAAGATAAGTCAAAGTACCAGCAATAAGGAAAGAAACTAAAATACCAAATGTCTAATATACAGATGATTTAAACATACATGTAGATCTGGGTGAAATAAAGAGAATTTTTAAAATACAGAGTAAAACTTGTTACAGTCTTCCTGAGTTGAACTTGTGGCTCCATCTTGACAATCCTCTTTTCTTTCCTCGCTCAGCCTTTGTTTTCTTCTCAGGGGTTTTTGGTCTGCCTAAACAACTCACTGTAATCCTCTTGCAAAATATGCATATAAATAGAGACCTTTTATTCCAAATCTTAATGCTATGCTTCGCACTGTATTCACAACACCAATAATGTTTTTTTTTCTGTTTTTGCCACTCTGTATTTTTCCCTCTGTTGCCCTTACCTCTAGTGCCTTTTTATTTTCTCTTCCCCTCTATGAACTGCCCTGCTTGTCTAAAGCTCTCATGTCACTCGCATTAGACAACCCGTGTCTTCGGCTTCTATTTTTTCCCTTCTGTCTCTTCCCCTGTCTTCTTTTCTTCGTGGACTGGATGAACCACACAGGGTGCCGCTGCCTCACCCTCTCACCACCACCTCAGTTTCTCTCCTGGCGCTGCCCAGGATGACTGACAGTCATCGATTGAACCTGTCCATGTGTATCACCCTCCCTGTCTCCTGCCCCCCCCACCCCTCCTCCCTTCCCGTCTTCTCCTCCTCCCGTTGTTTAGGTGAGTGATGGAGACGAGAGAGTTGACCGTGGTCGCTGGCAGCTTTGTGGGTTTCCAGGTCCTCTTCTCAGTGGTCAGCCCGCGGCTCTCCTCCGTCATCACACCGGGTTATGGACGGCTGCCGACTACCAAGCTCACAGAGTGGAACTCCAGGTAGGGAGGCCTTTTCACCTGTAAAAGCTATGGCAGTTTCATCTTGTGGAAACCAAAACCTATTTTATATTTATTTAATTTGTTTTTAGCAGTTTGCTATCTTAGAACCAAATAACATATCTTTCACCAAAGCTCTCTACAAAAGGTTATCATGCTTTAATGTATGATTGGTTGCATCACAATAAAGATAGGGTCCCTCGCTGCCTTAGATATAGTTTCACCATTTTGGGAAATACTTAATAGTTTTGTTGCTGAGAGTCTGATGAGAGGACTGGAAACAGGGGGAAACGGCTAGCTGGGCTCTGTCCAAAGGTAATAAAATCCACCTACCATCTAGGGCTGGACCCGATTATGCGACTATTCGGTTTGTTTTTGTTTTTGTTTTTTTTTTTAAGCAGTGATGTGGTCACCTGATTGGTTCCTGGAAACTCCAGCACTCGGCTGACCATTCCTGTAACTTCATCACTCAGTCACTCAGTCAGTGACAGACTTGCGTTTGTAGGGCTGGCCCTCTGTGGTCCAGCCAAAAACATGTGTGGGGGAAGCCTCTGATTATGTGACAGAGGAATTGTGCTGCTCTAATGACATGAGTCCATGCTGCCTACAAACTGAGATGATGCCCCGTGCACTCTTGGTCCTTTGGGATCCAGCTGTTGATGCTGTAAAGCAAATAACATATCTTTATTTTTTTTTATTACACTTTTCTTACTATGTCTGAAAATATACGCAAATTATTTTTATTCTTAGATATCGGATGTGACAGATTTTAGGGAAAGTACACCCACTAGCATTTGGTTGTTTTACTTACTTATTACGGTTTCTCTGACACACGCTTGTGTAAAAAGCAGTCAAATGTTTTCATGTGGTATCACAGATAGTCCCATAGACGTACTGAGACACACCTCCTTATAATAGTGTTGTTGTATAACATTGCAAAGTCATAACATCCTGTCTAAACTGACCCATGTTGAGCAAACAACCAGTGTTGTTGGTGATGCAGCTCTGAGGTGGCCCCTGATGTGCCTCTGGCCAACTCATCATCATTCCACACAACTTCAGCTGTGATGTGGACGGCCGGTGGGAGCACCACAGAGCGGTTTTATTTTCCTAGCAGAAACCTCGGGTGAAGTTCAGAGGGCAATAACTTGTAGTTGCATAACTGACTCCTAGTTATTGGCTGGTTTTTTTTTCTCCCTCTTTCTCCTTCTTTTTATCTGTCTCTTTTGCTGTCTGCCAGTTACTCACAGATAAGCGTTCATTCATACTACTAGAGGTCACATTATCCTTTCTGTCCTTATTTGAAAGCACAGGGTGTATTCACCAACGAGCGGTCCAAAGCAAGTCAAAGGCCAGAGCACTGATGGTTCACTTCAGAGTGGCCGAGTGTTGCATAACAGCCAGCTCTCAGTATGTCAGTGTGTTGTTTATGTAACCACGACTTAAGTGCAAGGAGAGGAGGGAGAAAGCATTTCTAAAGAGAGAGTGCGGTCCACTGTCTAGTATTATAATCTAGAAGACTTAATACTCTTGATATCTTTGTTGTTTCTTCATTGTGTATTCTTTGTTTTTTGCAAATATAATCAGAAACTTTTATAACATAACCTACTGAGACAGCTATATTGACACTTCCTCTAGCCAAGTTCCTCAGGTGGCCGTTCCATTTTTAGACACTTCGCTCTGATTCAGCGGTAATAAATGGACTCATCCGGTCATACAGTAGCCAATCCGTAGAGCCGGTCTTGGCCGGGGCTCAGGCCAGCAGCTGCGGCCCGTGGACAGGGACTGCTGTACCCTAAAGGCTGCGTGGTGACAGTGGAGGAACTGTGTTTCTGGCAAAGGAGAGATAAGGGACTACTGGACCTCTGAAGTGTCTCTTCAGTTGCCCAGATAACCACTCCAAAGGTCAAGGGTGATAACACATCAGGCCTAATAAAAAAGAAGTTCCTGCCACGTGGACAACAGGGGATAGCATAGATGTAATTAATGACATACTGTATGCAAAAGCACATTTAACAAGACAAAAGCAGCCCCTGTTTTAATGATTACCCACTAGTTAAAACTCCTATTCATGTTTGTTTACTACTTTGATCTTGTGTCCGTCCCCAGGTTGGTGTCGACTGTGCACGCGCTGGTCGTTGGGTTGTTCTGTCTGTACATCCTGTGGTTCGATGATGTGGTCAACGCCAATCCCGTCTGGTAAGAGGAACAGAAAGCTTCAGTCATATATGAAATATCCAACAACACTCTAATACAATGAAGTAGGGATGCACCAATTGCAAAATTCTGGGCCGACATTGATACCGATGTTTAAAATAACAATTTGGCTGATACTGATGTTTTTGTTTATTTTTCTTTTGCTGGTATTTATTCAACCTTTTGTGCCAGGGAAACAAAAACCTCTTCATTATAAAAAATTAGTTGTTTTAAAGTAATTCAACATTTCATTACGCTGCCTTTGAATGAGCACAAATTCATCATACAAATTTATGAAACAACCTTTAATATAACCTTCTTTCACATGAAAAATATTCTTTTTTTTTTTTGCTTTAAAACAAAAAACTGCTTTAAAAGCCTTTTTAGCTGCTGTACAACTACCTACTCAATGAAAATAATGTTCACAACCCAAACCAACAAAATATTTGTTTTGTGATAAATTAAATCTAAATGTAAAAAACATAAGCATATAGTATATATTTATATATACAGTAGCAGTATATTTGGCGACCCATTTTAGCATTTTGTGACAAATTACGCACGCACAATGTTCGTTCATCTAGACAGCAGTAATTGTTTTTGATAAATCTTTTAAGCCATTGTTTTACTGCTTAATTTTTAGTTGAACATAACAACGTTCTTATTGCTGATCTTTCTCTGAGACAGTGTAATATTCCCACACGGCCGACTTTTTCTTTCACTTTTAATCGACCGCAAATAACCAACGCAACATGCCAATGTCATCTTATTTGCCGATAGGCTGATGGCCGTCAACAAGGAGATTATAGGCCGATATCGATGTTCGGCCAATAAATCGGTGCATCCCTAGAAATAAGGCAGGAGAATATCTGGCATGCAAACAGATACAACCCTTTAAACCCTCTTAAACATGCTGCACATGCATTGGAAAAGGCAAAAATACTGACACATTATGCCTTGTCATTTTGGCAGGCTGAAAAAAAAAACCCCGCTTTAGGCCCTTTTAGGAGAAACCTGTCTTCTCACATCTGCCGTTTCACACCAGCAGCCATGACTAGCTCACAGGGGACGGGAGGAAACAGATGAAGGGATGAAGACGGGGAGGTGGGAGGTAGTGAAGGATCGTCAGGGTTGGTAGTTAATACCTTTTGGAGAGATGACGACGGCGTTCCCTTCATCAGAATGAAAGAGGGAAGAGGGATGGATCTAATGTGTCAGCAGAGTCTCCGGAGAGTTGTAGATTCAGTGGATTTAGCCTTTGATTATTGTCTTTACTGTCTTCTCTCCGTCTCTCTGCTACGGCTCACTGTGCTATTTGCATCAATGAGTTCAGAAAAAGAGAGATTTCCCTCCCTATTTCTTTCTCTGTTCCAATATCTCAATCAGTCTTTTTAAAACATTTCTCTCCAGCTTTTCCGTCTTTCACTTCTCCCTTTATATTCTTACAACACTCTTTCCTTCCTCCTCATCTTCTCTCTCTTTTTCCTTTTCCCTCTGTTTCGCTTCCTCTCTGGCTCTCTAGCAGACAGACTAGAATCCCTCCAACAAGGCTCCTTTTCATGGCAAACAACAGCAGCCTAGTGCTCTAGCTCCCCCACCTCCCCTCTCCATGAGCCTCCTCCTCTCCTCCTCCTCTCTAGCTGTCCGTTGTACCCCACATCTCTGGCTGTCGAATCAATGCAGCACACCTCCCTCGCTCTTATTGTCTCTTGTGTCTGCCCCGGCCAGCATCGCTGATGGAGCGAAAAAAGGGGAGAAAAGAGAAAGTGGGGGGTGGGTGAGTGTTTGTGGGGGGGAGATGGGAGACGAAAGGGGGCTCTCTCCCTCCTCCTGCTACCAGTCTTCATCTGCTGAGTGTTCAGGTGCTTAGTATCTTAGCCCTCCTCCCCCAAGCCTCTTTGTCTTTATGTATTTTTTGGGACAGGTTTTACTGCAAGTTGTTTCTGTCACATAATTTCAGCTCCCACAAGAAAAAGCTGATTTATTTGTGGAAGTAGTTAGCGTACTATTGTGTATTTCTACGCCCCCGTCTCGACGAATTTCTCAACATACCCCCGTCCCCCGCCAGCACCTAGCCGATCTCCCCAGCAGTATCCTTAATGCCTTAAAGCTCATCTTGTCGCAGGCAGAGTGGTGCAAGCGATAATTCTCCAGTCAATCTGATTGTATTACAGCATCATTAAGACCCGTCACACAGCAGCATTGTTCTCTCAGTAGTGCTCGAGTGGCCAGACAGAGCCGGGCCGTTAGAAACCTGCATTGTGTTCAGCTGCTGCTCAGGCTCTTTTCAGAGTGTCACTCTGGCAGGCGGCGCGGGCCTCGGCTGTTATCATAATCCATTCAGTTAACAAGAAGCACCGTGTCTGACCGCGGCCCCGCCTCTGCTGCGTTTCTTCATTGGCTTATCTGGACTTGACCTTAACATGTGAAGCAGGGCCATCTGAGTAGAATGAGGGTTCAAGTTTCTGTTGAGTCAAGGTCAACCTGGTTTAGATATAATATTTAACCTCAAATTTACCAACACATTTTATTACCTTCCACGTCGACATCGGAGACATTGGGCCGTATTCTTATCCTTTTACTCTTTTCTCTTGTTTCAACGTGATAAATGCCACCTGTTCATTCGGTCAGATTGATGTGTCTTTACACCTCTAATCAGTAGCACAACAGAGGCCTGCATATTGCTATACGTTCTGCTCCGTACCCAAAAGCTAAAAGGCAAATTTCACACCACAGAGTTTGAAGTCCTGCTGTCAGACCTAACAAGACCTAACAAATACATCTGCAACTCCACAGCTCCGTACGCAGAAAAAAATATTTTCTGTTTCACCTACATTATTTTGGTTAATGTGTGCGCACATTTCTTCCCTTAACTTTATTCAAAACGGTGCTTATGAAATATTATGCCAGGCACTGTATTCTGTGTATTTTTCATGTTGTATTCTGATTGGGTTTTTTTAGACCTGGGTCATAGCAGCAGTCACATCATCACACATGGTCCTAAATTTCTGTCAGAATTTAGCCGCAAGCTGTCATTGGTCACCAAAGCTCCAAATGGTCCACCGGTGGACAAAGCGTCTCTTTTACCACATTTCTCTCACGGTTGTCAACTTTTGTTTCGTGCAGCCCCAAATCACACCGTGCAAAGGTTCTTTAAAATAAAGCGGCCCATAACTTAGATGGGAGGCAGTCAGGGGAATGTGACAGCCAGAGATAAATGAATGAAAAAGAGTACAGTATGTTACAGGTGATGTTACACTTTCATTATCTACTGAACTACCTGCGGAGCTGTTGGAAGGTCAACATTTTCCTAGCAACTACTGAATTGCTATTGCATTGCTAAAATACAAATGCCTATAAAATTTGAAAATAATTGAAGTAAATTGGCAAATCATGATGCACATTAAACTGAATATAAACTTTACAATTTACATTAAGTTTGATTTTTGCCTTAATCATTCAGCTGAAGTCATTATAATTCTTATATGCTATTATAATTGTCCCCCAGCAGAGTAAAGCAGACTCTCTCCATATATGACTCTTATGACAGGCCTGGACCATTTAAAGGGATAGTTTGGGTGTTTTTGAAGTGGGGTTGTATGAGGTATTTATCCATAGTCAGTGTATTATCTACAGTAGATGACGGTCAGCATGCCCCCCAGTTTGGAGAAACAGGTCTTTTCTTTTAGGTGGCTAAAATACATCTTGCTGCTGCCCCCGTCCACAGCAGTACATTGCTTTGCTCCCGTGCTGGTACTCTGTTTTCTCCAAACTGGGGGTGATCCGACCGTCATATACTGTCATTAATACACTGACTATAGATAAGTATACATACAAACCCACTTCAAAAAATCCAAACTCTTGCTTTAAGAAGAAAATTAGCGAATGCAACAAGTTCTCTTACGTGCCACTTAAGAGCATGAGGCCCATTGAGTCAGCGGCTCAGCGCTATTGTAGCACTTCCTGTGTAAAGAGCTCCACATCCCTCTCTAGGCACAAATTCCAGTCAGTTAACCATACATTGAGAGAGGAGCGTGGGTTTACCGTACATTTAATTAACTGAAGCTAGATCACACTGATGTGATTATCATGCAGCCTTTGGACTCTGTGACGGCGGCCTGCAGACTCTCTGACTATCATACAGCACTATCAGATAAATGGGGAGTTATCCAATCTTATATTTGCTTGCTGCATTTCAAGTGCAGTGGAAAAGTGATACGACTGATCAGTTAACAGGAGGAGCGCTGTCTTGCGAAACAGACATTAGATTAGATACATTGTCAAAGAGCCAGAAAAGGAACGATTCATTAACAAGTTGACCAATACATGCATACAAATACAGTAAGCGTATTTTCATACATTCAACTCGTATATATCAAAGTGCGTATAGCAATGGTAGATGGTGTGCTGAACAATAGGTGAAATCTGCAGGATAAAATTTGACAGTGGTGTGCTCAGGGTCATCTGGTGGGTAAGGTGAGCTGTTGTACAGTACAGTACAGGTGTGTGCTTGTGCACCTTGAGTGTGTATGTTTGTAGAGTATGTGTGTTGTGGGGTTGTGTTACACGAGCGGTCAACCGTGTCATTTGCTATACGATACATGTGGCTGATACCAGGATCGCATGTCTATTGAGGCAGAGACACCTTCATTGTTATTTTGAACAGATGCCATTTGCAAGGACACAAGAGCATGTCACTACTGGTTACTGTTTGTTCAGAGACAGAAAAAACAGTGTAACATTGACATCCGTCAAC
Organism: Sebastiscus albofasciatus; assembly: GCA_916701655.1. NCBI lineage: Eukaryota > Metazoa > Chordata > Actinopteri > Perciformes > Sebastidae > Sebastiscus > Sebastiscus albofasciatus. The sequence continues at coordinate 45,663 of CAKAOI010010864.1, read as the reverse complement.
CAAAACAAACCGCAGAAAGTAGAAAACTACATAGGGTCTGTGTGGATACGACCTGCACCCTCACATTTTAAATCCAAAATGGTAAACACTACACATCCAGTAAAGTATGGAAACATTTTGGGTTTCATACATTGAAAAATCGCAATAAATCGTAATATAGAATCGCAATACGTAAAAGTTGCAATACAGATTGAATCGGCACCCAAGTGATAGTATGGAATCAGGAGATAAGTATATCGCCCCAGCCCTAATAAAAAATAAATGACTTGCTAAATAAATAAATATGCCATTAAAAAAAGCAAAAATAATATTACAAATAAATGTAGTCATTAATGAATTGATAAAATGTGACATAAATTGATAATTCTGTTTTAATTTATTTATTTACCTTTTTATATTAATTCCATTATTTATTTACTCTTCTATTTAATTTCCACTTTTATTCATGTATGTATACATTTCTAAATTTATGTATTTATTTTTGCATTTAGCTTTTATTTATTTATTTTTGCATTTATTTTATATTTATTTATAAATGTTTAAGTTTAGTTAAATCCGTTTTATGTATGTCAGTAATAAGTACATTTATGTGTTTAAGCATTTATTTATTTATGCATTATTTTCCCTTAGTATTTCACCTCCTATATATTTCCCCAAACTTCATTATTTTTTAAAAGTTTTAACTTTTAATAGCTTATTTATTTATTTATTTATTGAGTCATTTATTTATTGATCTTGGCAGGTTCTGTTCTCCATAACAAACAAGTTCAACTTCTTACAGCCTTCCTTTTCAAACAAGACCTAACCATGTATCACAGTAAGCTCATCAACATTAGCCAATCAATCCTGAATGAGCTTTCTACGTGATCCATGATCAGTGTGTTAGTCTAGTTACATAAAGTCGTTTGCGAAATTGCATCATGCTCTCTTTACAGAAGTAGCTTATCGATCAGAGGAACACAGTGTGAGTGCTTTTAGATTTTTCAGGCATATTAAGTAGCTTCCCACTCCCGTATTGTTTGTTTATCTTGTTGTGTTACAACTGTGTTGAAAGTACCTTTAACAATGTGTTCTTTGCTGTTCAACAGGGGTGACCCCAGCCTGGTCAAACTAAATGTAGCCATAACCTGTGGTTACCTCCTTTATGGTGAGCTATTTTTGTTTGTGCTTCTGTTGATCATTTCTTTTTGGCCATGAGGGGCAGGCAGTCAATGTTGTATATGGTGTAAACACGCAAAGGAAAGGGACTTAAATCTGAAGTTAGTTAGAAACACCAGCGCCAGGCTTGTCAGCTATAAAAGACATCCGGCAATCTGCACTTTGATATGTGAATATATTGTTTATTGTATATTTAGAGATCCCCATTAGGAGCACATGAATGTGCCTCTAATATTCCTGGAGTCCTGAACATACAAATACAATACAGACATATACAGACATACAATAAAAGTACAGATAGACAATAGACAATACATAAAAGTTTGAGTCAGTATCAGCCCGATATCTGCTCCTGTATCGGTATTGGCACATCCCTAAATTAAACATAAAAACAGAGAAAGAAAGACACTTATTTAAAGTCATACTAATGCAAGCAGACCAGACATATAGACGAATTAAAGAATTTGAGGATATTAAAAAATTACATGACACACATGCGCACTTGCTATATCAAACACACACATATTAACACACATATATACATGTGGGAGTATATGGTTATTCCACTACAGACACATTAATCCAAAAACAAAACCTTATTTCATACGTCAAAGTGAACAATATGAGTGATGAGGTCCTGTTCATGAAGTATTATGTCTACTCTGTATACGTGACTCAGACCTTTTTTAGAAATTGAATGTTATTACCAGAGTTTAGTTTAAATTTTTCAGCCTTAAATGTCTCCGTCGTTGTCTTCTACAAATGTTTTCATTATGTTTAACATTTCCTCCTCGAAATGCTAACTTGATTATAGTTACAAACACCAATGCAATGCTGGTCATTTTAGATTCAGTGCATTGACAGCTACAAAAGAGGCCAGCAATCTGCTCTTTGACATGTGAATTTTCAGGCGCATTGATTTAAAAAAACAAAAAGAAAATTGTTTAATATGTCAAAGGGAACAATATCAGTGATAAAGCCCTGATCGTGGAGTATTTTGTCTACCCTGTATACTTGACTCAGACTGTTTTTGAAATTGAAGGTTATGACCACAATCTAGATTTCACATATAACATGTCAGCCTTATGGTCTTCTACAAATGTTCTCTACATTTGAACCTCTCTTGATGTTGGATTCCGGTGCAGTCGCTGCTCTTTTCCTGTAAAGACAGTTATGTACATAATCCCCCTCCTAGTCAAACAGACGTATCCATTTACCAGCTTTGTGACCGACCTGTCACCCTGTCCTCTAGACCTCGTGCTGCTGGCGTGTAACTGGAGCACTATGGGGGACAGCTTTTTCGTCTGTCACCACTTGGCGGCGCTCTACGCATACGGATACGTGCTGGTGAGTCTATCCCTCTTCATGACCCAGAGTGTATAAACATTAATATAAATGGGAGACACTAGATTATTCATGTATCATGATGTATTCGTGTCATTAATCTCGTCTGTTTGTTTGGTCACTGCAGACACGAGGCGTGCTTCCCTACTTTGCCAACTTCCGCCTCATTTCAGAGTTGTCCACGCCGTTTGTGAACCAAAGGTGAGTCAGTGAGTTTTTATTATTATGTTTTTAATTAACTATTTTTATTTTTTGTTTTCACTAGCACCTTTATCTATTTATTTATTTATTTATTTATGTGACTGGTTTTAAGTAATCTAATCTATATTTATATTTTATATACTACTGTAATGAGCTACTGCCAAGTTTCCCCAAGGGGATGAATAAAGTCCTCTGTCTATCTCTATCTCTAACATCCCAGGATTCATATCACCCTCTGTTTTACCACATGGCTGACATATCTTCCATTGTAACATTTCGAATCACCTCCATTTTTATTTAATTTAATTATTATTTTATTTTATTTTATTTTATTATTTTTTCATTAGCACCATTTATTTATTTATTTATTCATTCAGTCATTCATTTATGTATTTATTTATTTATCTATGTACGTATACATATGACGCGTTCTTTTTTATTTTAATTTAATTTATTTTTCTTAAATTTATTTAGCACCTTTTAATTTGTTTGTTTGTTTATTTATTTATTGATATGACGCTTTTAAGTAATCTAATCTATATTTATATTTTATATACTACTGCAATGAGCTACTGGACACCTGAATTTCCCCAAAGGGATGAATAAAGTATCTTCTAACATCCCAGGATTCATATCATATCATATTATATTATAACATTTCTAATCACCTTTTCCCTCCAGGTGGTTCTTTGAGTCATTAAAGTACCCCCGCTCACACCGGTTGGTGGTGCTGAATGGCGTTGCCATGGCGGTGGTTTTCTTCCTGGTTCGCACCGCCGTCATGCCGTCCTACTGGGCCAGCGTGTTCGCCACCTTCGGCACAGAAGACTTTGAACGACTGGGCTTGGGCGCCCAGGTGGCCTGGATCACCTCCTGCATCGCTCTGGACATCTTGAACACTATCTGGATGTATAAGATCGCCCGCGGCTGCTACAAGGTCTTGACCGGGAGGGGAGGAAGGAAGGTCAAGGAGGTAGCGGAGAAGGAGGCTTCCTTGGACGGAAAGCACGTCAACAACCACACGGACTAAAAGAGATGTAGAGCAATGGATGTGATGACACAGACATGAGCGGAGGAGGGAGGCTGGACATCCAGGAAGCTCGCAGCCTCTCTCTGTTGCTGTAGCCTCAGCGTCCCTCCCACCCTCCAGTCCCCCTTGATCTCCTTGTAGTTGGCTAGTGGACCGGGCTAACCGTCCTCAGGTCCTGACCCCCGTCACGAGACAAAGAGACTGCTCTTTGACTCACTCGAGCACCAGCCTTCGCAGCCTCAGTGTCAGCCTGCTGGGCGACAGCTTCCGGTCGCAGACGACGAGGTAGAGCTCACAAAGCACACTTTTAACTCGCTCGCCTCTTTTCGTCCCCACCACCATTCCTCTCTCATCATCTCCCCTCATGCTCAACTTCAGCCAAAGCCCCAATCCTCTGAAGTGCCTGTGAAAGACAGGAAAGCAATAATGGTGGAGGATCACAAAGTCTAACAGAGCTCGGCCCTCTTCAGAAGACAACCATCTCTCGCTCTGCTACTTGCTCCCGAACGACCGGAGGCTTCTCCCGTCGCTCATACTCCGTCCGTCCACACCCGAGGAGACGTGGCCTCTAACATCAGATCCATATTTGTGAATCTATAGGGCTCCTGTCTTAAACTCATCAGACCTCACAAAAAAGAGACAGAAAAAACACCATAATGCCTCTTCTACAGTATCACCTGCTGTGGCCTCCTTGTAACAAGTGGCGCCTGCCTATATCACCAGCCATGCCCCTCCAACCTCCGTACAATTTGGATTATATATAAAGAAACTAAGAATATGCATGCAGGAGAGAGAAAGACGCACTCTCCAACACCCATAGCTTCTCACAGGACGATTTCGCCTTTTCAGTATTCATCGTGTTGGCATCACTGTGTAGTTTCTTCTCTGTATTCTCTTGTTTTACACCCTAAAGCCAGGTTCACACTACACGACTTTCAAAGTTGTCAGATCGCAGTACTGTTCACACTACACAACTTGCTGTCTTGTATTTGGGAGTCTTTAAGTCGTTGTGGTTTTCACACTATATGACTGACCGGTGACAGGAGGTCACACACTATACGATGTTCCACCAGGAGGAATCCCCGATGAGTTCTCCAAACTACGTTTCGTCACAAAAACACGCGAGAAATACACGGTAAATAACATGATACCATACGCGAGACACATTGCTGATGTTGTTGTTAGCACGTCTTTACAAAATAGCCCGTTGCCACACTCTTTTTTTTACTATTTATTCCTGCAGGTGCAACAACAACTTTGCTCCGTGTTGCAAATGCAACACATAAAGTAATTTTCTATTGTTTCACCTCACCCTGTGTCTCGCACTCTCATTGGCTGTAGCTCGTCGCCAGAGTCCCTGACAGATTCAGATGTTTACCATGCTAGATATCTGGAATGTGTCTGATGCGAGGCATCGGTGATTGTCGATGAGAGTCATCGACAATTAGCTCAGTTCGCTAGATAGCAAGTGGGTAACAATGCAGGAAATGCAAAGAAGAAAAAAGATGAGGCCGTTGGGAAAATCAACAATTTCTTCAGACCTATTACAAAATTACGAAGAATTACAATATATGACTGAAATTACAATATATTAACTTATTATGCACCGAAAAGTTAACTTCCATGGTCTCCGCCATTTCAGACAATGTCAACAAACACGTCGCTAGTCGTGAACTCTGAGCTTTCAGGAACTTTCCACTTACAAGGTCATGAATGCCACATGGGGAGGGCGTTCATATGGACTCTTCTCGTGAACACGGTAAACACGACCCCATTTGAAGGCACCATAATAAGTCGTGTGGTGTGAACTAGGCATTAGCAGTCACAGCAACACGTGTAAATTACATCCATTGCAACCCTCTGCCTCACTGGATAGGCCTCCGCTATCCAGCTGGAACGTTTGGTTTTGTTCTACCTCTCCCCCCCGCCTTACAAAGACACCCCGTTGTCATGAGTAAATCAACATTTTCTTTCTACTGTAAAGAGTGATTTTAGCCTTTAAAATGTTATCTGTTGTGATATCACTGATTCAGAGGGACTTCTTCCTCTCTCTCTCTCTCTCTCTCTCTCTCTCTCTCTCTCTCTCTCTCTCTCTCTCTCTCTCTCTCTCTCTCTCTCTCTCTCTCTCTCTCTCTCTCTGCCAATGCAGGGAAACAGAGCGGCATCACTTTTTCTCACCAAGCTATCAGTGTATCTTTCTAGAGAAACACCCCCGGTGGCTTTTATACTTCCCCCTTTATCTCCTTTTGTTCTCAGCGACTCTGAGAACCTAATTAAGGATGGGAGAGGAAAAAGTCCACACACACACAAATACTTGTGGATGTGAGAGGACTTTTTCCACTCCTTTCCTCAAGTTTGCACAAGCATAGCATAGCATAGCGTGCAAACTACACACTGTATTTGATGTCCTTCAAAAACACTGACATGGTGCTCTTTTTTGTTCGCAGAATGTCAGCGGTAGGAATGCTAGCAATATGAAAAGTTTCTAATTAATTTGGATGTACCGATCTGTCGCCGTCGGACGCAATGTGGCAATCTGCATGTTTTTTTTTTTAGTTTTCTGTATAAACTGTAAATCATTGCTAAGGAGCATGGTAAAGACTGACATATTTCTGTGATGCCTTAGTAAATAGTCAAGATAGATGATTAACATCTAAATTGCATTAATCTAATGCTTAAAAGGGGGGTCGTCTTCCAAAACAGTTAATGTTTTTGCCTCTCGGAGCATACTGAGTGCATGTGTTTCTGATTCCTTTCTCCTCTCCCTGCATGTCTGTACAGTATATACACATACAGTAGCTTCTGCGTACTGTATGGCTAACTCACTAATCATTACCACATTGTCTGTATGCCACTGGGCATTACTTGGTTTTATAATTCATGAACTCTTGTCGTTGTTCGGTCTGCTGTCAGCAGACACTAATGACTACATAGCTGATATCATGACAGACAGAGATACAAGAGGATGTTTCACATTTGGCTTTGGTCATGCTACTAGAAATGTACAAAGCTGGCAGGTGTACTCCTGTTTCCTTTTTGCTTAAAAGAGTGCTCCACCGATTTAGCATTTCACTCTTACAGTATAACATTGGGTGTCTCACAATGGCTTTATTTATTTTAATTTTTTTTTTAAAGGATCAAAATTGATACAGCAGAACAAGATTTTGTGCAAATTTTACAATAAATTTCCCCCAAACTCTGCAAGAAAACACAAATTAATGCATGTGTTCATCCACTACTGTTATGTTAATATCAGGGCTGTCAAACAATTTAATCACGATTAATCGCAGATTAATCACACATTTTTTATCTGTTCAAAATTAACCTTAAATGGAGATTTGTCAAGTATTTAATACTCATATCAACATGGGAGTGGGCAAATATGCTGCTTTATGCAAATGTATGTATGTATGTATGTATATATCTATTATTTGAAATCAATTAACAACTCAAAACAATGACAAATATTGTCCAGAAATCCTCACAGGTACTGCATTTAGTATAAAAATATGCTCAAATCATAACATGGCAAACTGCAGCCCAACAGGCAACAACAGCTGTCAGTGTGCTGACTTGATTATGACTCGTCCCAAAACTGCATGTGATTATCATAAAGTGAGCATGTCTGTAAAGGGGAGACTCGTGGGTACCCATAGAACCCATTTTCATTCACATATCTTGAGGTCAGAGGTCAAGGGACCCCTTTGAATAGGGACATGCCAGTTTTTCCTCGCCAAGATTTAGTGTAAGATTGAAGCGTTATTTAGCCTCCTACGTGACAATCTAGTATGAAATGGTTGGTACCAATGGATTCCTTAGGTTTTCTGTTTCGCTTTAAAACTGAGCCCACTACATCCTAAAAAAATCGCAAGTTACGTTAAAGAAAATTAGTGGCTTTAAAACAAATTAGTGTTAACTCGTTAACTTTGACAGCCCTAATTCCATTTCATTAGATCTCCCACTGTTCCTTTTAATTTGAGGAAGGTTGCCATCTCCTCACCGCTCCACACAGATCTGATGATTTTTGTCTGCCACTATTTTTCATCTACTCAGTGGAGCGGAAACGTCACTGGACTTTTTAGTCACATGTCACACTCTTTACCGACACACCAACTTTTCCACAAAAGCCAAGCGTAAAAACGTTTTTTTGCAATATTTTGAGTATATTTTGTTTGTCTTTTTTTTTATGTGCAAATTGAAAATGCTCATAAAAACAGATGGCTAGAAATGCCTTCTTTCTCCTTATCAGAACCTGGCTCCTACATTACCCATAATGCAACATAACCACTGACAGTTCAGGCAGCGATTCGGGTGTGCTAGTAGCGGCTGATGTGGCTTCAAGCAGAGATGAGGAGCGGGTAGTAGTACTTCCCGAGACGTATAACCAGACTCTGATGTGTAAAATCGGTGGAGTTCTCCTTTAAGTGTTGTAGTTGGATAGATAATCGTCTGAGAATGTCTGGTGGTGTTTTCACTGTGGAACCCTAAAGCACACTCCCCGTGGAGCAACGACTCAGCGACCTCCTGTATGTCTGTCTGTCACCACAGAGGAGGGGCTACACTATCTTGTGCCTTTTTACACAAATGGTGGATGTGACGCAGCCAGGTTCGGATTAGCATGACTTTCTAATGTAATACCCAGTGATTATCTCCTCTGTATTCCCTATGTATACTCTTTGTATATATTTTTTATAATCTGCCTGCACAATGATTAATCCGGCCAAGTATTATAATCCAAAGCTGATCCCTCTTCGGGGGAGTTTTGTGTTCTCCTGAATGCAGGGGGTATGTCTCTCTATGAATGTTGTGATGGGTTATTTAGTGGCATTAAGATGAGCTCACAGTGTCCAAGGTGATCAGAATGGAAACTATATTTTTGTTGACATATAAGCTCTTTAAGATTAACAGGTATAGTTGACAGGAAGGCTAGCATCTCATATCTCCGGCCTCCTAAAACTCAAAGCTGTGAATAGTTGTAGAGTAAAAACTGTAATATCGTTCAGTCACAAAACCTATATAATAATCTGACTACACTGTGGGAGACGATGCACTTCCTGTAGCAGCGTCCTGTGCTTTCAGCCGTCTTTGAGTTTTAGACCGCTCTCTGATGCAGGGCTCGTGCACAGTAAGTAAAAACGACATACATAAGAATTACAGCCTGGTTGTCTTATGGACTGGAGAGCTTTTGTATTTGTCAGGGTTTTCTACAGAATATATTTCGAGACCTGATATTTGTGCTGTATATCTCACACACCCTGGGGATGATTGGAAAAATGGACAGAATGAACTGATGAAATTTGATGAGGCTGCTATCGTAAGGCCATGATCTGTATCAGGTTAGAACAACCACATTGCCTTTGTTTCTTTGGGGAGGCCAACATTCATTATATTACATAATGAATCTATTTAAATATATATATATATTATAAAGGTGTATACAAGTCTGTATATATCTGTGATCAAGTATTGAAACCAGATGCACACTGTACTAATTAATCCTCTGTTTGGGTCATATTTTGTGTTTCATTTGGATGACAGGATGTCTCTTCTTTCTTAGGTACATTATAACAGAGCTGCATCAGAATCTGGTACTTAAACGGGATACTCTGCTGGTCTTCCTCAAGGTTACACATGGTACTTAGGCAACTATTATTTCTGTTCTCCTTAAGTATTTCATGTCAAGTTTGATCCTATAGGTGTACAATGAAATAAGATCGAATTGATTTAGAATGACTGGAAAAATCGCGAACAAACTGATAACAAATAACTTGACAGTTTTTTTTTTTTCTTCTTCTTCTTCTTTTGAATGATTTGCCAGTGTGGCTTGTGTTGTTTCCTCTTTTTCTTTCTGTTTTTATTTTTGTCTTTTAATGCAATGCAATTTGTTGTTATGATCTGTCTTTGTTTTTCTGGAGATTTTAATGTGAAAACAGCCTACACTACACACACAGCACACACACCACACACACCACACACACACACACACACACACACACACACACACAGGCCTTAGGGTCCTCGTCTGAGCATTACCTTGTGACTCGGATTGTTGTCGTCTACAATGACCACTACTAATGATCATGTAAATGTAGTGCTGAAAGCTGAGACTTACTTGAAAGTGTTGCTCTTCAATAAAGTTGAAGGCAAGAGAAAATGGTTGCCTGACTCTTTTTTTTTTTGACTTAGCTAAAGGGTAAACTTTGGCATTTTTCAGGTCCGGTATTGAGGGAGAACGCTGTAACCGGCAGCTGCTCACGGGCTGCAATATGGTGCTATTGGGGCAAGCTGGCACTGCCATCTACGTTCACTAAAAGTGCTTGTTTTTGCTGCTGACAAGCTCAGATTGTTATTAAAAGTGTCTGACAACATTATGGAAAGGACCTTACAGAGAAGTAAAACCGTTTTCTTACCTTTCGCTTGATCCGGTCTGTTTGTTATTGTGTCCAAGTCCAGCTCAAGGATAAGTCTTGTTTTGAAATCAGAATATTCGTATACTCTGGCACAAATAAATATGGGCAGCCGTTGAAGGCAAAGACCTTCACATTGTTGAAATCATCTAAATATTCAGCCATGACATTGAAAATCTTTTAGATAACACTAAGCTACACTTTCTGTACTCCAACACAACAAACTCTGCCCGTCTGCCAATTGCATTTCCACCACGGATGTAATCCACTATTCCACCGTTGTCTCCCGGCAACACGTCACCTCACCAGATTTTAGAATGAGACTTCTCCTTGAGCGAGACTCTTTCCATAATGTCAGACACTTATAACAATCGGAGCCTGTCATGGCAAAAAAAAGCACTTTCAGTGGACGTAAATGATGGTGCCAGCTTGCCCCAATAGAGTGCTTCAGGAATGAGTTCTAAAACCCGGAAATGAGTTAGCATTTTAGCACTTCCGGTTCCCTCGTCTGGAAGTCAATGGGTTTTTGGTTAGATTCCTGAAATAAGGTCTGTGGTTAACACAAGCTTAAGAGATTTTAACGTTTTGTTCTACAGCATAGAATACATCAGTAAATATCCCGCTCGTGAATTTTGAAGCCTTTGTGTGTCTTAAAAAAGGCATTTGCTAACAAGTGGCTAAATGAGGCTACTAAACGTCATCATGCCAACTCATCCGCCTTTACAGCCTTGTTGTGTGTAGTCGCGCTCATGTGACCGTGGTGTAGTTTGTTTAAAGCGTAACGTTAGCTTTTTACTTCTGACGATTGCATTCACGCTTCTTGCTGAACAAAACATGTAAGTATCCTAAACGTGAGCTTGCCACGGAGTTTATTTTCTGCAATAATCCAAAACTCAATGGAAAAATCCCATTGGCTTTTTGTCGAGGGTGATGCTAACTTCCTAGTTGGCCTACAAAAATACGTCATCCCTGGAGCACTCTATAGCAACATATTGCAGCCTGTGAGCGCCTCAATACTGGACCAGTTTCAGAAATGGTTGTCTCTTTTAGTCAGTTAGACACAAAAACATGGGGAAATAGGGTCCAGGTTGAAAAGCACATAAGTTAAATGTTTCTTCTTACTACGCCAATAGTTTCCTTTTTCCTTTTACTCCAATTCATCAGATTCCTTGGTTTGTGAACAATGATGTCAGCCTGGGAATAACCTGCTACATTCAGTGTAAATCATCCAGACAGCAGCATACTGAACCGGTCCAGTCATTCGTCAGCTGCGGGCTGGTAGCATGACACTTCTACCCAAGCGAGCCAAGACCAGCTACTGGTAGCTGGCACCACCGCTCTGTGTTTTTCTTTTGAATAATGTGAGAGATATTCAATAAAAAAAGAACAGACTGAGACCTTCAAAATGAGATGAAAGTGTGAAACGAGAGGATTAACTGAAATAGGGATGAAAGCGAGGTATGACGGAGCGTGGAAAGTGAGATCTGGAGGTGGGGGGGGGGGGCGCCTGAGCCTGAGTCTGAGTCTGGGTGGGTCCGTGATTGAAACCATCTCCTCTGTGTGTGAGTGTGTGTGCACCGATCGGTCAAGGGGCTTGGTCAGAGACCGTGCCTGAAGAGCTTTACCAAACATGGTCACATAACAGAGACTGAATGAAAATTTCCTCCTGCTAACTACGGAGCACATTCATGGTGTAGACTTGCTCTCAGGCTTCACTCATGCACAGGGCGAATATCATCACCCGCGTGTCATGTAGACACAGAAACACACCTGCATGTTACAAAAACACACCGTCTGTCGTCACCCGATTCAACACAATTACAGCATACATCCGTCCTTCTGCTGTTTTCATTGTGTGGCTGATTTCCTCTCATGGGTTTTTGTGTTTATAAGACATTTCAGCGTAATGAATTCATGTCTGTAAATGTCAAGTCTCCTCTTTCCCTCCGATATCTCTGTTTAGAGCTTGTTCCTTGTCAGCACCAAGTGAGTCACTATATTGAGCAATAGTTATGTAAAAATAAATAGATTTTTAGAGATATTCCTATTTCAGGAGGAATTCATGCTTAAGACCGTTCCCAGACTCGGGGAAACAAAAACACACCGAAAAAAATCAAACATTCCAGACGTTGGAGAGGCTATAAACGGAGCCGATTTTTACAAGGTACTTAAAGCCTTGGCCGGAGTTGATCGTAATGACTTTGAAAGCAGTTTGATAACAAGCACCACCTAAATGTTACCACCTTCCACAGCCAAAGATGTCACCAGCCCGTCCCGGCCTGTGAGCAAGGGCCAAGATTCAGATGTGTGAAAACGACTGAAAGCACGGACAGGTGGCACATGGTAGATAAGGCGAAATTGCATGTGTTGAAAAAACAAACAGTTGAAATAGTTGAGATAACTAAACCCTTGATGTGGCAGACGAAATACAAATACCGAAAGAAATTGAATTAGCAGGTAAAATGCAAGCGCTGAAAGTTTTGGTTTAGGTGTAGGCGCTGAATGAAGTTGACATATCCGTTGAAGTTCAAGGACTGAAAGGAGTTGAAATGTCAGTCGAAGCATAGGCGATAAATTGAGCTTGAAGTGTCAGCTGTGGAAGTCCTGAAAGAAATCAGTGACAATACAAATATATATAAACCAAAAAATGATGTCAGTTGAAGTGGAAGCATGAAAGCAATGCCTGAACAGTGAAAGCTGTGGGAGCTAGAAGAACCGAGGAAGTTTAATTTTGCTCAAACGTTTGTTGAAAAGATGTGTCATTTGAAGTGTATGAATGCAGTAAAAATGTTAATAGACATGTAACCACTGAAAGCAAATGAGTTGCCATTTAAAGGATAAAATATAAAAGCTGTTGAGGAGTAAAATTTATATGCAGTTGAAATGTGTAACTGATAAGTAGTCGGAATTTCAGTTGAAGTATGAGAAGTGGGAGTTATTCGAAGATAAGAAATATATATGGACTTGACTTGAAGTGTTAGTTAAAGTGTAAGTAATGAATGCACTTTAAATTTGATTTAACGTGTAAGTTGAGGAAGTTTAAAGAAGAAACTTCATTCAAAAATGTTGAAGTTTCTCCATAAAAGTATGTTGAAGAATTTGAAGGACAAATAGTGTAATGATAATGATAAACGTATAGATACAAGAATATGAGCTTTAATGTATCGCTGAAGGCGAGCACACTAACTTGTAGGTCTGAGTTGAAGCATGTGGTTTTATTGACCAAATCCAGGTTTGTTTGGAGCTTCCTGTCCTACTGTAGCGACAGGTTGGAATTATGATGCCATGAACTCAGCCTCCCCTGAGTTGCGCAGGATCTTAAGGACTTCTACCATAAATAGCCAGATAGAGAGGAGAGAAGAGAGGGGTCCGTGGGTTGGGGGTGGGGGAGGAGGGGAAACAGCTTACTGTAGAAATGCCCTTCTGAGTTTCTGAAACGGCACTAATCTCCCTCTCCCTCTCCATCTCCTCCCCTCTTTCCCTTTTCTCTGATTTTGCATCTTTCTTCCTAAACAGTTTTAGTCCTTGAGACTCTGAGTGCAGTTTGTCAAATTTCATGACTCACGACGTCGACCTCATGCCTACGTAACACCACACTTCGTCTCTATATCCAACCTGGAGCTCTCTTGCCATCCAAGATGTTCGTCTGCTGATGTAGCTCTTCTCTGAAATACTTTCTCTAAAATGTGCCGTGTGAGCGGTATGTTTCAGTCCCGTCAAATCATCAAATAAAGGCTCCTTTGTTTGGACTGCTAACGATCTCGCCATCCGAACTAAGCTATTGAGCATCGACAGCTATTTAAAGTTTAAATACAAAGCACATTATCACAGACTTTCTCCCTCCAGTTGATAAAACTGTGACACATTTACTGTCGCCAGCATAACCTATGGTACGTGCTGCCTGGCATGCGCCTTTTTTGCACCTTGTTGCACAGTTTTCTAGCGTTTAGTTAGATGCGCATAAAAGTTAAAATATTCTCAACTTTTCAGCGCAAGGCACTGAGTTGCACCGCTCATCAATGTGGCCCAGACAGCCAATCCAAGCAAGCAAGAGGTGGGCTTTACGAGGTCTGCTTTCCCACTTCCTTCCTGTTTTGATGCCGGTAGATGTGGTAGGAGCATTGGGACAGTGGCACATGCAGATGAAAGGTTGATATTAGCGGTATTTAAAGGGACTGTATGTACGTTTTTACACGTATAAGTGATTGAATATTTAATGCGTGAACAAGTTGTAACCTAACTTTAAAAATGAGACATTACACTACTTTCGGGTTTTCCTCTATCAGCCTGTAGACTGCTTTTATTGTGAAGAGCCCGGGCCTGTTTTTCCGGGAAAATCCAATGGATTTGACATCATGCACACTCGCAAGTGCTTTTACTCTCTACAAGGCTAACAACGATGTGCAACGATAGCTTACATTCGGTTAGAAATGGAGTCCCCCAACGTCAACAAATGACCAGCCCCCACCACAACTCAGACTCCAACACAAAATCCTCGGAAGCCCAAAAAAACAAATCTAGTGAAGCCCATCTTGCAAAACAGGAATGTGACTGATGTCGGGGGCAAAACTAGGATCAACATCGGCCGGGCCTTCAATTCATGGAGAGTTGCCATCCGAAATAAGCTCTTGAAACACGTACTCTCATAAAGCACCAACAGCTATTTAAAGTAAATACAAAGCACATTATCACAGACTTTCTCCCTCCAGTTGATAAAACTGTGACATATTTACTGTCTTTTCTTTAAACGAGGCCTCTCTACTCACCAGCTACCATCCATGTGACGCTTTGCAACACAATAAATGTGCCCAGGAGTAGCCTAATAGCATTAGTGTCAGATGATCTCAGAGCCAACGTAAACAGTAAAGCCCACCGCGCAGTAAATATCTGACCGTAGCCTCTTATTTTTAGTGTGAGGGATTCCTCTTTCACAAGACGTTACATCTCCATCCCTCTGGCAGTCGGCTTAGGCCCTTCCCTGCTCCCATCATGCCCAAATAAAGTGTCCAAATTCCATGTGTGTGCTTCTTCTTCTCTCTGTGAAATGTTTATAAGACCCTGGCTTGTGTGTGTGTCTGTGTGTGTGTGAGAGAGAGAGGGGGAATGCGACTGTGCATAAATGAGCATGACTTTGTGCAAATTTTTCTATGCAGATTTCTATATTCTAACAGGCTGTTTATGGTAATACGCTGTGCTTTGATAACATAAAATCTTTGTTCATCTTAAAAACATTACAATTTACAGGAATAAAACGTGTTTTACTATATTGTAATGGTATGAGGAGGGGGATTAACCGATTTACGAGGTCTATTGTGATGTTTCTGTATTTTTGAACTTGATTATGAGCCGGTTATTGGTGCGCTGAGCTCATCAGAGCCATAAAATACTGAGATCATGTGTCAAAATTCCAACGGTGCAAGGGCATCTACGTGAGAACATCTTTTCTTGTTTTCCTTCATCAATTTAACCTTTAAGTTATACTAGCCGGATGTCTTTAAAAAAGGCTTCTCCACACTGCTGATATTTAGTCTAAAAATATATTAATCCGCCTTCAAATCCAACCATGTCTGATTTCTAAGGCTGCCGCCTCTTAGTCGATTAATCTACTAATCAACTAATCGGTCGACTGAGATTTCTTTATTTGATTAGTCGGTTTTTTATGCTTTTTTTCATGCTGAATGACTTATTTCTAAGAAACTTATGAGCACATTTCTGTTAAACCCAAGATTTAAAATGGTGCTTTTGTGTGATTCTTTGAGGAGAAACTATTTGTCGATTAAATCAACTAATCGATTAGTCGACAAAGTAGTGTGAGTGTTAGTTGACTAAGACTTTCTTTGGTCGAGGACAGCCCTAATGGTTACAGACTGTAAACTGATGCTTCGACTTCTGTCAGTGTTTACATACCAACTGAAACTTCAGCTGCTTGCAATGCACACACTGCAACTGCAACTGTCTCCGGCCCTTCAGCTTCAGCAAACATTTCAATTGCTTTCAGCTCTTGATAATTCAATTGCTTTTTATTTCTTACTCTTTAACGGACAGTTGAACTACTTTCAGTGCTCACGCTTCAACTGACTATTAAACTGCTTTCAGCCACTACACATTACATTTCAACTCATTTTTACTCTGTAACTGACAGTTCAAATACTTCAGCTAACATTTGACTGCCACCACTTGCATACCAACTGACACTTCAACTATTAGCAGCGCACACACTTCAACCGAAATTTCAATCACTTTCAACCTTTAAAGTGTATTTATCTAACTCTTTAAATGACAATCATCTGCTGTCACTGCTTACATACCAACTGACACTTCGACTATGAACAGTTCACACACTTCAACTCTCTCTGGCACTTCAACTGAAATTTAAATTGCTTGTATTGTTTGCAATTCAACTTACCAATTCAACTGCTTTCAGCTCTTTCAGCTCTCTCTTCAACTTTTCAGTGTTTAACTGCTTTTTTCAGCATAATTGAGCACGCTTCAACTTTATTCATAAAATTTAGCCTTTTCTTGTTTTTGATTTTTTGCCTTATTCATTCATAAATGTAACTGTTCATGTATACTATCTGTAAATTCTATCTCCCTACATGATGGCCAAAACACTGTTTCAAAGCCTTAAATTGGATTGAGAATTATAACATGATTTAATATTTCTGTCCCAAAACACTCAAATTTAAATATATTTAGTCCCCCCCCCAAAAAAAACAGTCTTCAAATCCCACCATGTGTTATCACAGAACATGCACTCCCTCTCAAGACATTAAAGTCCCAGAAACATTAAAGAGGGCATGACCTTTACATTCTCGCTTGTAGCTCATCGCACTGTTTTTCCAGTTTTACCTTTCTCAGTAATCGACCTATTGACCCCTTAACGCAGGGTTAACATATCATATATCAGATCTATTATAAAAGCTTGAACATCTTGCTATCAGACCCACTACTCTCTCATTGTCCGATTTGCCCATCATGCTTCATGTTCTGGAGTACATTTGATGCTGTAGGATCAATGTTAATCAGGTGTTGGACTCCCTGAAACTGAAGTTGACCTTTTCATTCCAAGAATACCGTGAAACACATCACAGCTGCAGGGTGCCACATTGTGAACATCGTGTTGTGGTCAGTGAAAGTCTCTGATGCAGACCATCGCTCTGCAGTAACTATTTTCAGCTGT
>CAKAOI010010864.1:0-28323 GCA_916701655.1 Sebastiscus albofasciatus | reverse complement strand
TGTCAGTGTTTACATACCAACTGAAACTTCAGCTGCTTGCAATGCACACACTGCAACTGCAACTGTCTCTGGCCCTTCAGCTTCAGCAAACATTTCAATTGCTTTCAGCTCTTGATAATTCAATTGCTTTTTATTTCTTACTCTTTAACAGACAGTTGAACTACTTTCAGTGCTCACGCTTCAACTGACTATTAAACTGCTTTCAGCCTCTACACATTACATTTCAACTCATTTTTACTCTGTAACTGACAGTTCAAATACTTCAGCTAACATTTGACTGCCACCACTTGCATACCAACTGACACTTCAACTATTAGCAGCGCACACACTTCAACCGAAATTTCAATCACTTTCAACCTTTAAAGTGTATTTATCTAACTCTTTAAATGACAATCATCTGCTGTCACTGCTTACATACCAACTGACACTTCGACTATGAACAGTTCACACACTTCAACTCTCTCTGGCACTTCAACTGAAATTTCAATTGCTTGTATTGTTTGCAATTCAACTTACCAGTTCATCTGCTTTCAGCTCTTTCAGCTCTCTCTTCAACTTTTCAGTGTTTAACTGCTTTACGTTCTGCAATCCCCATACAACATCTCAAATGCAAACAATTCACATTTTAAGACATTTTACGTGTTTGCACATACAATTTTCAGCATAATTGAGCACGCTTCAACTTTATTCATAAAATTTTGCCTTTTCTTGTTTTTGATTTTTTGCCTTATTCATTCATAAATGTAACTGTTCATGTATACTATCTGTAAATTCTGTCTCCCTACATGATGGCCAAAACACTGTTTCAAAGCCTTAAATTGGATTGAGAATTATAACATGATTTAATATTTCTGTCCCAAAACACTCAAATTTAAATATATTTAGTCCCCCCCCCAAAAAAAACAGTCTTCAAATCCCACCATGTGTTATCACAGAACATGCACTCCCTCTCAAGACATTAAAGTCCCAGAAACATTAAAGAGGGCATGACCTTTACATTCTCGCTTGTAGCTCATCGCACTGTTTTTCCAGTTTTACCTTTCTCAGTAATCGACCTATTGACCCCTTAACGCAGGGTTAACATATCATATATCAGATCTATTATAAAAGCTTGAACATCTTGCTATCAGACCCACTACTCTCTCATTGTCCGATTTGCCCATCATGCTTCATGTTCTGGAGTACATTTGATGCTGTAGGATCAATGTTAATCAGGTGTTGGACTCCCTGAAACTGAAGTTGACCTTTTCATTCCAAGAATACCGTGAAACACATCACAGCTGCAGGGTGCCACATTGTGAACATCGTGTTGTGGTCAGTGAAAGTCTCTGATGCAGACCATCGCTCTGCAGTAACTATTTTCAGCTGTTTGTGTATAAATCCTCCACTGACTGACCTAAGCCCTTTTGCATTGTTGCCGGGTAACGGTGTATGTCCAGTAATCTTGCATTTATACTCTTTCATTGTCGTTCGTCACCAGCGCAGCCACATATTACACATACTGTAACTGGGCTCTGTGTCCCTCTCTCATCCATCCCTGGCCTTTCCAGAGTGTTCCTCTCTGGCTCCATCGGCACGCCGGCCATGTGTCTGGTAGTGACACACACACACACACACACACACACAAGAGAGAAAGCAGAGGGTGAATCATGCAGTCCGGGGAGCAGCCTCCTTCTCTGTCCCCCTCTGACTCTCCGCTCCTCAGACCCCCTGAATCTGCTGCATTCCTTTCCTTGTCATCCGCCTGCCTATTGGGGGAAAGAGAAGTAACACACTGGAGTAAATCAGGAAATCCACCTCATTGTTTTCAGAGTGACGTCAGGCGCTCTACAGTAGCGTCTACGCACAGTCAAACGAATGTCAAATATGCTGCGTCAGTCCCAAAGGCAATGTATGGATATACACACTGTATATACAGTATATCTGGTTACAATAATAAGAGAGCAAAGAAAGGAATAATGGAAAATTTCAAATTTTTAAGTAAGAGTAATTCAAATGGATTCTAATTCTGGTAAAAAAAAAAAAAAAAAAAGAAAATTATTATGATTGAAAA
Organism: Sebastiscus albofasciatus; assembly: GCA_916701655.1. Lineage (NCBI taxonomy): Eukaryota > Metazoa > Chordata > Actinopteri > Perciformes > Sebastidae > Sebastiscus > Sebastiscus albofasciatus. The sequence goes on along the minus strand of CAKAOI010010864.1, from coordinate 26,270 downwards.
ATGTCATGATGGAAATTAATTTAAATAACAGTAATCATGATTGTTATTATTTTAATGAATTTCAATGTATTTTCTACTCACATATTTACTTGTCATAATATTATCATTAATAATAATAATACTAATAATAATAATTATAATAATAATAATAATAATGTTATGTTTTAATGTAATTATTATTTTGAGTTTGTTTGGCTGTTTCTCCTTGCTCTTATTTTACTTATTTTTATCTTTTGTTTTTATTTTTTAATTCTTCCTTCTTTTTTTCCTTCCTCAGATATAAATACTGGTTTTAGATTTACATATGATGATTATGTTATGGCATTTTCTTTTACTTATTAATGTATTATTATTATTATTAATAATAATAATAATAATTTATTATTATTATTATTATTTTGTCTGTTTGTTTGTCTGTTTTTCCTTGCTCTTATGTAACTTTATTTTTTATCTTCTCTTTTATGTATTTATTTTTTTAATGTTTTTATTTATCTATTTCTTCTTCCTTCTTTTTTCCCCTTCACTTGAAGATACTGCTTTTGGATTTACATATGCTGATTATGTTATGGCATGTTCTTTGTCTTATTCATTTATATTGCAGGATGAAATGGGTTTGTACCTTCGGAGAACAAAATACATGTATGGATTAATTGAGTCAATAAATAAAAAAGTAAAAAAATATATAAAAAGGCAGTGCCTTAATTGTGAATTTGGATGAGAAATTATTATTAAAGAGACAACATTATCCCTGTTAAACCAAATGACAGCACAGTACATCTGATGTCTGTGAGAACTGGGCTGATAAATCGTAAAATTATACATGAAAGACACTGCATGCTAATCTGTAGTATGGAACATGGATTTAGCAGCTGTTGTAGAGCTTTCGACCGTATCCCACAATCCTCCTCAGCGTATGGAGTCTGCCCAGTTGTCATGGAATTGTAGATGCTGAAATTTCCATTTGTCTGAGCATCTGAAGGACTTCTCGTCCATGTTGGCTTAAAAGTGAAGATTGAAGTGATCATTTGATACGATTGAAAGCTCCAAAACAGCTTTTAAATGGACCTTGTGGTCAGATCGTTTGGTTGCTGCTGCCGCTGTTTCCAAGGTCAACAGAGAACTTTCAACATGGATGAGGAGGCCTCGTAGTTCTCAGAGGAGTGGAAAGTTGAATCTACAATTCCATCATGACAACATGGGCAACTCCATCTGCTGAGGAAGATCGTGGGATTGTTTCGTTAACTAATCTAATACAACTTGAACCATCTCACAGACTTAATGTTAACCCACAACTAGCCAGCTTGTGAAATATGTCCACAAGCTGGTGTTGAGAAAGCTGAAACGTGGAACGCAATCTGCCATTTCAAGTGCAGAGAAAATGCATTATCAGTACATTTCAGACATGCACAGTTCAAAAACAACCTAACACTTTGGTCCTGACTGAAATATCTCATCAACTATTGGATGGATTGCCATTTTGTACAGACATTCATGGTTCCCAGAGGATGAAGCCTATTGAGTTTTCCAAGGCCGGAATCGAACCCGGGACATTATATACTGTAGCATGCACTGTAACCGAGGCGAGTTTTCCTTTAGCGGTACCAGTAGGTCAAAGTTTTAATTCATTCAGTAAAATGCTTGACACCTACTAGAAGGATTGGCACAGAATGTTGTTCGAACATGCATGGTTCAGAAATGGTTCATGGTTCCCAGATGATAAATCCTACTGACTTTAGTGATCTCCTGACTTCTCATCTAGTGCCACAATAGGGTTTTTGGTTTTGAGTGAAATATCTTGACAACTATTTAATGGATTGCCTTGAAATTTGCCACAGATATAAAACGTCCCTAGAGGATAAATTCATTTTCATATTGTGCCATCATCAGGTCAAAATTAAAATTGGCCCTAAACTTTGGTTCATGACCAAACACTTGCATAACTAATGACATTCCCATCAACCTCAGCAAATATTAGCACACGTTAGCATTGTCACTGTGACCATATATGCTAAGATGGTTGCTAACATCTCATCATCATCATAGCATGTATCATTGTTACAGGCTAATATGAATAAGTTTACTGTAATATGTAGGCCAATGATTCATCACAGAATATAATGTGTGGTGAAATAAGATAAGAAAAGATAAGATAAAATATTCCTTTATTAGTCCCGCAGTGGGAAAGTTTGCAGTGTACAGCAGCAAAGGGGATAGTGCAAAAAACAAGATGCATCAGCTAACACAGTAAAAAAAAATAGCTAGACAAAGTGTAACAAAATATGAACCATTTAAATAGAAGGAAGTATAAAAATAGGAGCAGCATATACAGTATTGACAATAAACAGACTATTAACAAAATTGCACAAGTGGAAAATGATATTGAACAGGGAGAATGAAATGAAATTCCACCTGAAAATATCAGGTTATTGTCAGTTTTTGGTGTGTAAGTGGTCTACTGGGAGCAGTGCTGGTTGTGGAGTCTGACAGCTGCAGGAAGGAAGGACAATCAAATGGGAACATGTTTATTATTGATCATGAAATAATACTAAAAATAATAATGATTATAATAAGTTAACATTTGGCTGTTTGTTTGGCCTTTTCTCCTTGTTTTTATTTATTTATTTTCTTCCTTTTATTTAATTATTGTTATCATATAATTAGTATACTTGTATACCCATTATTATTATTATTATTGTTATTATCATCATCATCATCATTATTATTATTATTATTATTATTATTATTATTATTTAGCACTAACAACAGTATTTTTATAACCTTGTAATTTTTTTCCACATGTTTTTTCAACATTTTCTGTATCATTGCTACAGGCTAATATTAATAGGTTTACTGTACCATGTAGGCCAATGATTCATCACAGAATATAATGTGTGGTGAAATCAAATGGGAACATGTTTTTTTTATTGATCATGAAATACATTTTAAGGCTATGACACAGCTGAACATGACAGTGACATAACTTTCATCAAAGTGCATGTGAACACCAGTGAAAAGCATCCCTGACCTGCCTACTGAGTGAAGGTGGAAAAAGTGACACTGATTAAATCTAATACCCAAACGATGACATCACTCCCCCCTCCTCCTGTTGCTCTCTGATTGGCTGGCGGCCTCAGCCAATCAGAGCGCACACACATGGGAAGCGTTTAAAAAAGATTCAGAAGAAGAAGTGTCGGAAAGTTGTCTGCAAGCCTCACTAGCAAGGTCCCTCAGCTCTCCCAGACGAGAAATACTTCTTATTAAACACGCATAAAGAAAGATACAGACGGATTTGTTGTTGGGACTTCTCTGTGTGTTCCTCTTTCCTCGGACAGAGAGCTGTGAAGCTGCGTCTCTCCTCCTCAGCCTCCACACTGTAAATAGACTCAAACTACCAGAATGTCAACACACTTCAGGAGCGGACCAGCCTTCGGTCTGTCTGCAGAGGTCAAGAGTAAGGTACGTTTCACATCGTTTTATATCATGTATTATTATCATATGTATGTATAGGCACGTATTAGCTGAAGTATTGAATCCTCACGGTGAGGTCAAAGGTCAATAAAAGGCTAGCTAGCGTCAATGATGACGTACTTTGTAAACACCCCCTTATTCAATTAAATTCAGTTCAAACTTTATTGCAGACTCAGGGTCCAGATAAGAAAAAAGAAAAAAACAACAACAATAAAACGTTACATATAATACTATCTATGTATTTGTGGGTTGTAAATAAACTTGGGATGCTGTTCATATATTTAATTTGGGATGTAAATAAATCTGGGATAGTTTTTATATTATATTATATTATATTATCATTCTATGAAGTGAAAAAGAGGTAGGGAAATCTAAGTTTTACTTCTACCCACTCCTTTTCGGACACTATTACTCTTGTTTTGTTTGTTATTATTTTGTATCTGTTTTTATTTATTTTATGTTTGAAATAAAGTCTTTCATTCATTCATTCATTCATTCATTCATACATTACAATACAGGAAGCACTATAAAAAGTCATGATTAAAAGATATTAAAAATATAAATATTAATATAAATATATACATACATTAATGCCTTACATATAAAGAACTATACCAGTGCCTCCACAGCTGTATGCTGCACACAGTGTATAATGCTAAATCTGATGTTAGACAAGATTATGTCATTCTCAGAGTGATTAAGCCAACATATATACATTTGTACATGAGATTTCTTAATACAGTTTGAAAAATATTTATGCCTGCAGACATTAACATTTCACTTGCCCTACTAGATCTTGGTCTTTTTAGTAATATTCTCATTGCATCATTATATGCAGCCTGAAGTCTCTGTAAGCTCACTTTTTTATAGTTTGACCACAAATGGTCTGTATACAGTGGTGTACAATATGCTCTGAACAGAGATATCTTTGCTCCATCTGAACACATACTAAACTCCCCTTATTGGCCTTATATTAATATTTGCTCCTAAATTATAGCTACGGTAAATATGGGGTTCCCTATACAGTGGGGTTTTTGTGGTCAAATGGTTGTATTGAGGTCCATATATGGAGAAAATATGGGACCTTGCTGTTTAAAACCTTGGTATGTGCTGTAGCTGTAGTCATGTTAGCTGTAGTGCTGATTCATTAAACAGATTAGATACCATAATAGAAACCACCATAACTATCAAACCCCCCCATCACCACCACCACCAATATTAACCCATGATTACATTTAACTCCAGTTACAGTCCACACACCACATACAACCACATCATCCCTTTTTTTATCCATCATTCTCTTTTAAAACATCATCTTTTTATCCATCACCCTATTAAACAGCATCCTTTTATCCATCATTCTTTTACTTCTATCTATCTACCTGTTTATATTTTATATTTTACTTTATTTTATCTTATTCTTTTTTTTATTCTTTTTAATCTTGCCTTAAATTTGATTTGCACCCTGACTGACAGCCAACCACCCCCACCTCTCTCAAACGCACACACACAATCACATGATATTGATCTTGCCCAGTTATGTTGGCTTTTTTAAAGTTTTCTTTATTTCTTTATTTTTAATTTAATTTAATTTATTTTGATTAATTAATTTATTTTTTTTCTCTCCATTTTTATATTTTATTTTGTTATGAGGGTAAGAAAGGAAAAAAAAAATATATTTTATAAAAAAAAAAAAACCCTCCTCAACTGGCCGGGCATGGGCCACACTGCCTCAACACCAACTGGGCTCCTCCTCCATCTCCTCTCTCCAATGATTTCCTATGGATAGAAAAGGGCAAAAGCCCTGAGCTATCAAACCAGGCTCACATATTTACGACGAGGTTACATAGGACACAAAAAAACAACCCAAAATGTGCCAAGTAGCTGAAACTCTTACCTTAAAATCAGATATTTTAATCAGCTTGTTGTTAAAAAAGAGGCTGTAATATGATTCTCATCTCATTCCACTGGGTTGTGTGCTTAGTTACACACTTTGATAACAGAGTGACGGAAGTGATTGTTTTGGAGCTGAAAGTAGGTCTTAGTAGCCAAATATTTTGGTCTGTGAGAGTGGGGGATGAAGTCTCTGTTGTTCTTCTGTTATTGATCTCCTTAGCAGTAGGAAATCAAACTGGTTGAAACATGAAGAAATGGGAAAGTTTGTGAATATGAGCTTGTTGGTATTGAGAGTCAAGATCCATACGAAGGTATTTCTTATTTTTAGTAATGATTAAAGCTTGATTTGCAAAATTAATGAGACATAATGTAGGCTATTATGAATGAGCCAGTTACTGTGTGAGTGCGCGACATGGGGTCAGTAGTGGAAGAAACACTCAGATAAACATATAGTTGTAGAACAATGTAAGAATTCTCGATTAAAACTAGGGCTGTAACTAAGTATTATTTTCATTGACGATTAATCTGTTGATTATTTTCTCGATTAATCGATCAGTTGTTTGGTCTATAAAGTGTCAGAAAATGGTGAAAATGTTGATGGGTGTTTCCCAGAGCCCAAGATGACGTCGTCAAATGTCTTGTTTTGTCCACAACTCAAAGATATTCAGTTTGCTGTCATAGAGGAGTAAAGAAACCAGAAAATATACACATTTAACAAGCTGGAATCAGAGAGTTTTTTCTTTAAAAAATTACTCAAATCGATTATCAAAATAGTTGTCGATTAATTTAATAGTTTAAAACTAATTGATTAATCCTTTGCAGCTCTAATAACGAGTAAAGGGGATGAATTTAAAATATTAGTATTATTTTCAATGTGCACATATCAGTGTTATATGATTGTATGTTATAATATTAGATTATTATTTTTGGAGTGTTTTGATATTGCCAGGAGTCGAGTTGGAGCTAATTTAAACTACTTTACATGCTGTTGGTAGTTTATTCTACAAAAAGCATCAGGTTTCTGATGATACATTCATATGTAAAATAAATATTAATCTGTAAAGTAATATAGTGGAGTAAAATATGTCCCTCTGAAATGTAGTGAAGTGGCATAAATACAAATGATCAGTTGAAGTAGAAATACCTCAAATTTGGACTTAAACACTTGAGTAAATATACATGGTTGCAAAGCGTGGACATACACCGCCGTATTTCCGAGCATTAAGCTCTCACCGTCCTGACAGGAAGTTGATACGATGACTGTCAATAGAATTTTGTTTTTTGTATCATGACAGTAGTGACTCTGTCAGCGGGATGAGTCAGAGCTGCCGACGGTCTCTTTGGGATGAGAAAGGTCAGCGTGCGAGCGTTCCAACTCCCAGATCATCATCATCGTTATTGTCCTGGAGGGATGTCGCCTCTTCCCTGAATAGTGCCGTCTCTCATCGGGGCTTTAATCCCACACAAAGGTGCACTGCTCTCTGTGAAGCCAGCATTCCTTTCATTACTGCTATTCAGCACTCAGCACGCTCTTAGTCAACAATTGGAGGTTTGTGTTCTTGCCGCTTGTCTGGTTGTTTTGCTGCCACCTCTGTGCCGTTTCTAAGTCGATTATATACACACAAGGGCATGAAGTATTTTCTGTAGAGTAGAAACAATGTTTAATTTGAGTCTTAGGGCTTCATAGGTCAGACAGGGATGGTAAGTTCCAGCAGCGTGACATCAGAGAGCAGCAGAGGAACTGACAGGTACATCGGCGTAATCAAATGGCCTTTTAAGGAGTGACCGGGCTCTGACTTGGAACTTGAGAAAGTGTCCTTACTCTAAACAGTTTACAGCAGAGTCAAAGATGACAAAACACTGACCTGACAGAACGCAGGTGCACAGGAGATAGATGGAGCGGACAAAGCTGTGCCAGCAGGTCACACAGTGGATCTATTTCACACTGCATGAGGAGACATAGCAAAAGAACTATTTCTTTGTTTGTGTGTGGAGGGATTTCTACTTATCAGTTACAAACAGCTAGACACTCATGGTCTGTTCTCTGTTATTGGACCTCATGTGGTAATATGCAATAATTCATATTCCCTGTACATAGGCTGTGGACCAATACTTAAAGTGAGACTATCTAACTTTTGAAATAAGAAATCAAAGCTAATCAGTTGCCATGTTGGCAATCTTTAGATAGATATTGCTGTATAATCGGCATTACATGGCATTAAAGTGTCAGTGCTTACACTTTGTTTTAGCAAGCGTTTCATGGTCTTGCTTTAAGCCGGGGTATGATTTAAAATGTTATGATTCTAGTTCATGTTTTGCTAACAAATCATAGACTGTATATAAGAAGTGGATGTGAGTGGTCCTCAGGAATGGAGGACCGACTTGTTGATTTGTGACAACATCACAAGTGTTTATTTAACGTGTCTCCATGACTTCATATATTATTTCTTCTTTGTGAATTTTCAGTACAAAGTAGTGCAAAAACTAACTTTGCTAATTCTTCCTGCTCGTCGTCCGCCATTATGGTCCATCTTACTACTACTTTATGCTTTGCATTTTGCATTAGCCCATGCATTAGCCGTGGTGGTTGTTTTCCTTTCGCTTCAGTCAGCTTGGTTCTCAATTGGCTTTCGTTCTTTCCCACTTGACTGCGTCATCGGCTGTCCTCAGGGTTCCCCACACACAACAGGATATCCGATCGGAAATATTGAGCATGGTTAATATTTACAATTTGAAATCGGTGTGGCCAGGATGGACCGATCGGGGGATGTAAAAACACTCTTAACATACCTCACACCACAGGAATATCTGGAAGGATAATCTTCAAACTTTTTAGACACAAATGGCATTCTTGAGGTGTTCCAATCTGGTTTTAAAGCACTTCACAGCACTGAAACTACACTTTTAAAGGTTTTTAATGATCTTTTATTAACTACTGATTCTGGCGATTCAGTCATTCTTATGCTTTTAAATCTCACTGCTGCTTTCGACAAAGTGGACCACAACATTTAAATTTCTCGGCTGGAGCACTGTGTTGGTCTTAAAGGTACCGCTCTGAAATGGTTCAAGTCTTACCTGGCTGACCATAGTTTTTCTGTTTCAGGATTTATACATCCTCCGCAGCCCCTCTCCCATGTGATGTCCAAGACTCTATACTTGGTCCAATTTTATTTTCCTTGTACATGCTTCCCCTGGGGTCCATTATTAGAAAGTATGGAATATCCTTCCACTTGTATGTGGACGACACACAACTGTACCTGCCCTTGAAAAAGAATAACTCAAACTCTTTGGGCACATTGTTAGCCTGTCTCAAAGACATTAAAGACTGGATGGCTTTAAATTTTCTCAAAGCTCAATGACAACAAAACTGAAGTTATTATTTTTGGACACAATGGAGCAGAAACGATCCCAACATCGACCTTTCCCCCCTTGAACCTTTTGTTCTTCCTTCTGTGAAGAATCTAGGGGGTTATAATGGACAAAGATTTTAAAATGGACAAGAAAATAAACTCAGTTGTGAAATCAAGTTTTTTCCAACTGAGTCTTTTATCCAGGGTTAAGTCCTTTTTTATCTTTTAATGATTTTGAAAAGGTAATGCATGCTTTTATCACCACACGTCTTGATTATTGTAATTCACTTTACGTGGGTGTTAGCCAAGCCTCTTTGTCTCACCTGCAGCTCGTTCAGAATGCAGCAGCACGTCTTTTAACTGGTGCACGATAACGTGAGCACATCACCCCGATTCTGGCATCTCTTCACTGGCTCTCTGTGTGTTTTAAGATTGATTTTAAGATTTTATTATTAACATATAAATCGTTAAGTGGGAAAGCTCCGACTTATCTCTCAGACCTTTTAAAAGCACATTTTTTATCAAGGACACTCTGACCAGTTGCTTTCGACCGGGTGACCAAGCCTTTTCAGTTGCAGCTCCAACGCTCTGGATCGCTCTGCCTCCACATGTTCAGCTGTCCCCCACACATGCCTGTTTTTAAATCAAACCTCAAAACGCACTTTTATTCCTTGGCTTTTGGCTCAGCATGAGAGTTGACTATTTTAATCCTTTTTCCTTTCCTATTGGCCTTAACGCTTTTATTATTTTAATGTCCTGTTGGTTTTAAGTTGATCTTAGTGTTATTTTTATGTTTAACTGTACAGCACTTTGGTCAACTTTTGTTGTTTTTAAATGTGCTTTATAAATAAAATTGGATTGGATTTAGAACCATCAAAAAATCGGGGCTTTGCTGACGATTGTCGGAAGGGGGGAATCAGGCCCAAAATGGGCTTGATTCTCATGTAGTGTGTACTCGGCTCACAAGTTGAGCATTTCTATTTGATGCTTCTTTATACTTCTACACCACATTTCAGAGTGAAATACTATACTTTTTACTCCACTACATTTAGCCCATTTGATATATGTATACACACACACACACAAAAAAAAGGTATCCTTTGGACAGGTGTTGTTAAGAAGCGTTTTGCTACAAACACTAAACACAGTGCTTCTAGTCCTTCTGCATACATGTATGTTACAATTCTAATGCTACTGCTGCATGTCAAATAAAATAAACTAAACTAAATATGATACTTTAAAAACAACAACCAATAATTGCCCTCTGACCCCTTACGAAACAGCAGATTGGTGATTGTAGATTTATCGTTTGTGATTCATGTTTATGAATGAAACAAATGTCTTTAAAAGCTCAGAGTGGAAGCAGGACCTGTCGATCCTGGCCTGTCTTTATCAGACGTGGTTTGTCTGAATAGTCAGCTCGCTGTAAAAGGGCAGATTCTGGAAAACCCAAAGGGAGAGAGGGAAAGAGAGAAATATGAGCCGGGCCAATCGGAGCGAACGGTCCGAGGGAGAGGGAGGAGTGTTTGGGAAAGCGGTTTCTCCCAAGTTTGGTGTGATGGGCTGGAAGCTACGCTATCCCTGCTGCTTTCAAATACTTGTTTGTGTTGGCTGCCGCTGATCCCAGACTGTGAAGACTTATCTGCAGAACGTTCAGGAAAAGGGGACGAGGCTGTGTGTGCGCGCAGGGGGGGAGCAGCCTTAAACCCCATGCCAGAATTCAAAGTATTAGGGGCAACGTGTTTGTGCCAATAAGGAAATACATGGAGAGAGAGAGAGAGAGGCCAGTGTGTCTCTCCATGCAGGAATGTCCACAGGCCTTTTTCATTTTCATTTTTCTTCCCGTTCCTTTCATACGCCTCGTTTCAAAGTATTTTTTGATTATACAGTAAGACTTTCAAAGACAGTACAGTTATGATGTGCCATCCCTTATGAGAAAATAATGGGTCAAACCAGGGTTATTTTAGTTACTGAAAGCCTGGCATGGAAGAAATATTATATTAAACTGAAACAAAGATATGTGTGCGCGTACCTTTTTAAAAGAATTGAATACTGTAAATGACATTGTCTATGTTCCACTAGTATGCAATCCCTCACTGTATTTTCCCCAATCATTATGGAAAGGGTAGTGGCATATTTGACGGGTGTGTAATTTCCAAATACCTTCCCAGGCAGTTTTCCTGGAAATAACTAAATATATATTATGGGGAAAATAAACAATTTCCCATTGGTTCCAATTATTTAATTCTACTGAACTGCTACTGTAACCTGTAAGTCTTTTTGTCAGTGTACCGTAGGTCAGCTGAACATGCAAAAAAATGAGAAACAAATATGGAGAATAAAATGTTCAATAATTATGGAATAATAAATAAATATTTACTTTTGTTTCAACCCTCTGAGACCCACAATAGTCCTTTTTAGGGGGGTACAGGGGATCTTTAGGGGGAGATAGCAGATCAACAGTAGATGTCACATAAAAGTGGTGTACATCATCTGAAAGCTGGGAACATGAAGATTAATTTGAGATGCAGCTAAATTGTGAAACTATATAAGGGATAAGAACATGATATAAGTATATGTTGGCCATTCCCATGCTCACTTGGGCTTGATACCATTTGTTACACAGATTTGGTGCTAAATTTAACAATTTTTTTTACCACTGGAGAATTGATAAAAATGATCAATAATCCCTCAGAAATACCACATTAAGACACCAAGACCTCGAGGAACAACATAGAAAAGACCATGCTGTGATTTGGTATCAAAAACTTTTGACATTTGGAGATTTCTGTAAGAAACCCCCTCATTGTGAATCTAGCTAGGAAAGCCATCCATCCTCTGAAGGCTCTCGGTCTCTAGTTTGTGGTTGTAAAGTTTCATGAGGCTGTGATTATCTGAGAGGTCACCACAGGTCATTTTATATGAGGTCAAGTTTAAAAAAATGGTCTCATTACAATGAAATGGCTACTATGGGGACTAACATCATCACACATGAATACAATTGGTCTCATTCAATCCACAAGAGTCTCAGCTTTACAGTGATACCCAATTTATGTAATTCCTAGACTGTTTAGGGACCCCAGTATGCAGAAATATTCAAACACACCATTTTAGAATAGGAGACAATAACACATTTATACTGCATTAAAAAAAAACTGCATGTGATTATCATAAAGTGGGCATGTCTGTAAAGAGGAGACTCGTGGGTACTCATAGAACCTGTTTTTATTCACATATCTTGAGGACAGAGGTCAAGGGACCCCTTTGAAAATGGCCATGCCAGTTTTTCCTTGCCAAAATTTAGCGTAACTTTGGATCTTTATTTAGCTTTATTTATTCGACTTTATTTAGTCTCCTTCCTGATAAGCTAGTGTGACATACAAATGGATTCTTTAGGTTTTCTTTTCATATGATATCTGTCTCTTCACTCTAGCTCTAAAACTGAACCTGCTACAACGTCTGAAAGACAGTGAAGTTGCGGGTCTCAGGGGGTTAATGGAGCTTGTCTTTTAATGAAATTCATAGTTTTCCCTATAATTGGTAATAAGTGACGTAGTTCTTGCCAGAAATGTTTTGGAAATTATGCGGAAATTACACACAGTTCTGTAAAAGAAAGTTAGCTGCTGATCGATTGAAAATGCTACATTTGAAATAATACGGTTTGGTTCATACATTAAAGGGGACATATATGAGTCTTAAAGTGACGGCCGCTAAAACGGAGCAAGATGATATGTCCCCTTTAACACTTTTTGTTCTTCCACAGGAGTTACTAGGCGTGAATTGTGCATCATTTTTTTAGCCATCTGTTTTCCATTTCTCATGAAATTCACAAGAGGGCCTAAAGGCTTGGTCATAGAGAGCTCGATGGGCTGAAATTCAGCTGTTTTTTTGTAACAAAACTGAATATGAAGCAAAAGTCCATTCTCATGTTTGACCTCTGACCTCTGTTCCATCTCGCCCTCAGTTGGCAGGGAAGTACGACCCCCAGAAGGAAGAGGAGCTGAGGCTGTGGATTCAGGATGTGACAGGCAAAAGGATGGGCGACGGCTTCATGGAGAGTCTGAAGGATGGAGCCCTGTTGTGCGAGTGAGTGGGTTGACACTGAGAGGATGATGTAACACAGAGACATCCGACCTTTTAATCATACTCTTTCTGTAATATTATTAGTGATTTGTTTTTCCCCCTAAAAACGGAAGTTTCTTGAATTTTGTGTCCCTTTCTTTGTAGACTCATTAATGTGCTCAAGCCAGGTTCTGTGAGAAAGATCAACAACTCCACTCAAAACTGGCACCAGGTAATGCACCAGCACTGTGGAAAGAAAATAAGCCTTATTTGACATTTTGGGGAACACGCTTACTGTATTAACTTCCTGGCAGAGAGGGTTTAGATGAAGAGATCGATAACACCCTCATGTCTGTATGTTAAATATGAAGCTACAACTATGCAACTGTTAGCTTAGCTTAGCATAAAGACAGGAAACCGGGGGAAACCGCTGGCCTGGCTCTATCCAGGACGAACAAGACTACCAGCACCTCTGACGCTCACTAATTAAAGGGATAGTGCGGGTGTTTTGAAGTAGAGTTGTATGAGGTACTTATCCATAGTCAGTGTATTACCTACAGAAGATGATGGTCGGCACACACCCAGTTTGGAGAAGCAGACCGAGTTACCGCACCGCAGCAAAGAAATGTACTGCTGTAAATGGGGACATCAGCAAAATGTATTTTAGCCACCTAAAAGAAAGGCCCACCTAAAAAAAATCAATATCAGTTAAAGTGTACACTATATTTACAATATTTTTGAAAGTATACCTTGCCGTGAGATGTCGTGAGATGACGGGGAACTGAAGCTAGAACGCAGGAGTTTCTGGTCTACTGCTGCCTCGATCGGTTAGTTTGTTTGTGTTATTGTGTGTCTTTGGTTAGTTTGGATTCACCAAAGTCACACAACACAAACAAACTAACCGATCGAGGCAGAGGGAGACCAACAAGCCTCGTGTTCTGCAAAGGTAAAATTACAGATTTTTTCAATGGTGTCTGGTTGCTTTGGCGAGAGCATAGATTGATACAGCGGCTTCAATACTCCGTCGGAAAGGGCTGTCTGACAGCAAAGTAAAGCGGTGAAAATAATCGAAATATAGCAAACCGTTACCGACTTTTTTAGGTGGGTCTTTCTTTAGGTGGCTAAAATAAGTTTTGCTGCTGCCCTCGTCCACAGCAGTACATTGCTTTGTCTCCCGTGCTGGTATCTCCAGTCTGCTTCTCCAAACTGGGGACGTGCCGACCGCCATCTACTGTAGGTAATACACTGACTATGGATAAGTACCTCATACAACCCTACTTCAAAATGCCCGATCTATCTCTTCAACACATTCTCTCTCAGGCTAGCTGTTTCCCTCTGTCTCCAGTTTTTGTGCTTAGCTGAGCTTACCGGCTCCTTTTGGTAGTTTCATGTTTACCATACAGCTTTAGAGAGTGGAATGAATTTTGTCATCTAATTCTCGGCAAGAAAGTGAATATACATATTTCCCCAAATGCCAAACTATTCCTTCAACAGAAAGAAATGGCTGCATTCAGCTATTCACAAGGAAACTACTCAGGACCTTACGTAAGATGACATATAAATGCTCTTTTCTCAACCAGTTCCATTGTCTGCTTTTTTCCTCAGCTGGAAAACATAGGGAATTTTGTCCGCGCGATCACAGACTACGGCCTGAAGCCACATGACCTCTTTGAGGCAAACGATCTGTTTGAGAATGTCAACCACACTCAGGTCCAGAGCACGCTCATCGCTCTGGCTGGCATGGTGAGGGCAACCACACACACACACACACACACACACACACACTCTCTCTTACTCCAGTGGCATCTGTTGTAGGAAAGAATGGTATTGAATGAGGGAATCAGGTGCAATCAACAAAAACTAGAGTAACTGTTAATAACTCTTTGCCTACAGATGTACATAAGTGTGTATATATATATATATATATATATATATATATATATAGTGATAATCACACACACGTTGCGGCCACCAGCTTACCTATATGAGTGCTTTGTGCTGCATAGACCAGGACTACAATATGGCAACAGGAGCAGAATAATAAAAACAATATGGGTATGAAGAATGCACTCTATTACCACCATTTTCCCTTCTGTCTCTGCCACCTCTCTCTCTCTCAGGCCAAGTCCAAAGGTTTCCACTCCAAATACGACATAGGAGTGAAGTACGCTGAGAAGCAACAGCGGCGCTTCGCTCCAGAGAAGCTCAAAGAGGGACGCAACATCATAGGCCTGCAGGTCAGAGCAGCAGAAACCTGCAATCTACTACTTTATGACCATGCTTGCTTTATGGGATTGTACTGTAGATGCATGTGTCCAGAGATGTTCTGCTGGCTGAGTGGGTCGTCATTGTGCCCCCTGCTGGACTCTGAATAAATCACAGAAACCTCTTAATTGAGTCTCCTCTCGCCCGCCCTGCTTTGGATTACTGATGTATGATAGAATGATAACACATTAATGGACATTTTGGTGTTCTTAAATTAGTTTTCAGTCGTACAGATACTGCCCAAAGTGGAAACTATGTCCCCAGACTAAAGGGTGTGTTTGCAGTTATTTAACTCGCTCCATTTTGTCTCTAGATGGGCACCAACAAGCTCGCCAGCCAAAAGGGCATGACCTCTTACGGCACGCGGCGCCATCTGTATGATTCTAAGATGGCCATGGACAACCCGCTGGACCAGTCTACTATCAGCCTACAGATGGGCACCAACAAGGGAGCCAGCCAGGTGAGGAGAGGCTGGCATTTTACACTAATTTTGAAGATTTTTTACCAAGTTGCTGGTGCATGATTAATTATTTTATTAATAAATAACAATTCAGAAAATCTATATCTATGTATTTATTTGTTATGTGTTTTACAAAGTAAAAGGAAAATAAGCCATTTTAATGCAGCAACAAATTGGTCAAAACTTAAATGGGAATTAAAATTCCAGTATATAATGTATATAGCATATAAACTAGGGCTGTCAAAGTTAACGCCATAATAACACGTTAACGCTGTTGTTTTAATGCCACTAATTTCTTAAACACATTAACGCAACTTGCAATTTTTAGGTTTAGTTTTAAAGCTAGAGTGAAGATACTGGTATCATATGAAACTAGAAAAAACCTAAAGAATCCATTGGTACCAACCATGTCATCTAGCTTGTTGGGAAGGAGGCTAAATAACGCTCCAAACTTACGCTACATTTTGGTGAGAAAAAACTGGCATGGCTGTTTTCAAAGGGTTTGAAACCTCCCACCTCAAGATATGTGAATGAAAATGGGTTCTATGGGTACCCACGAGTCTCCCCTTTACAGACATGCCCACTTTATGATAATCACATGCAGTTTGGGGCAAGTCATAGTCAAGTCAGCACACTGACTCACTGACAGCTGTTGAGTTTGACATGATATGATTTGAGCATATTTTTTATGCTAAATGCAGTACCTGTGAGGGTTTCTGGACAATATTTGTCATTGTTTTGTGTTGTTAATTGATTTCCAATAATAAATATATACATACATTTGCATAAAGCAGCATATTTGCTCACTCCCAGTATTAAATACTTGACAAATCTCTTGATTAATCGCGACTAAATATTTGAATCGATTGACAGCCCTAATATAAACATTGTATGTACGGTACATTGTATTGAATAGATCGGCCCCATTGTCACAGATACCCGATCCAGCTATTTGAGTCAGTATCTGCTCGATATCTGATATCGGTATCGGTGAATCCCTAGTTAGAATAGCCATTACTGAAGGAGAAAAACTTCAATATAGCAAATTTTTAATGGTAGTGTACATGTTTATGTCAATAGTCAATCAGTCTTTTCAAGAAAGGTATAACTCTAATATTCTATTAATATATTACCTGTATAATGTTTTTTTCAAAAACCCTCCGTCTTGCTTTCCGTCCCCCAGGCTGGCATGACAGCCCCGGGAACTAGGAGGCACATCTTCGACAAGAAGCTGGAGCTGGAGAACTGTGACACCACCACCATCTCTCTGCAGATGGGCACCAACAAAGTGGCCTCCCAGCAGGGCATGACCACCTACGGCCTGCCTCGCCAGGTCTACGACAACAAATACTGCTCCAACCCCACCGAGGCCTACTACAACAACGGGAGTGAGGCGGAGTTTGATGGCTACAACCAGTACTCTGACTAAGAACACCACAGACGGCCTCATCCCCCCGCCCCAACCCCCTTTACTTAACTTCAGACAACCAACCACAACTGTCTTTGTGACGAGCAAACCTTCCAGACTGTTATTTAACACTGATTGATGTCATTGTCGTCTTCATTCCCCATCTTTTTTTTTTTTCTAAACGTATTTTTACTCTTAGGAATTTGTCTTTCCATGAGTGAAAGAAAAAAAAATAGTATTTGCACTGACCTTACGTCAAAGATTTCTTGCAGTGGCCGACCTGTATCTCGTTGCTCTGATGAATTTTATTACCGCTAAAAAAATCTCCAAGCAACACTAAGATTTAATGACCTTTGCTATTTATAGATTTTTTTTTTTTTTTTGCTACAGCTTTTTATACTTGCGTTGTAATTAGAGATTTATAACCTCCCTACCCTTCCAACCAAGTTTGAGCACTGAAAAAAGCAGAATTTAAAGTTCCTCAAAAGGAAACAAGTGACCGTGTTGGTGCTATTGAACTTTGACCCAGTTGGGAACCGAGTCCACGTCCACATTGGAGCTCCGCAGGCTCTAGGATTATCACTCCTCGGGATGGCACGGAAGTTCCGGGTCCACAGACTGGCTGAGGTGCCGGCGATGCAGGAGGACTCGTAGCTTTGTGCGGACATTGCTTTGTTTTGTGAGCACCTGCGCTGTCATGTTCACAAGCCTGCCAAATTACCCATCACGCCATTTTTACGGGGCTAATTTTCATGGCTTTGTGTGCAGCACAAGTCTTTGGTTTTTATTAAGGAAGTATATAGGAAATAGGAAAAGTAGAGAGGTCTGCCAGACAATGTTTTTATAAAGTAGAAGAGCAAATGTAGGTTTTGTGCTGTAGTTTGAAGTTAGGGTAAACGTAGTCACTAGTAGTTTTTTTGTCTTGTTTCTTCCGTCCTTTTGGAAACGTCTTGTACTTGCCTCATGCCTCTAGTGCTGTTGCTCCGTTTGCACTTTATCTGGCTTCACCTTGTGTGCATTTAGTAAGCAGTGGTGGAATTTAATGAAGTATATTTGCTCGGATACTGTACTTAAAGGTGCCGTGTGTAGGATCTAGCGGTGAGGTTGCAGTTTGCAACCAACTGAAATTTCTCCATTGTGCCAAGCACGTAGGAGAACTACGGTGGCCGACGTGAAAACGTGAATGTCCCCTATCTAGAGCCAGTGTTTGGTTTGTCTGTTCTGGGCTACTGTAGAAACATGGCAACCTCCATGAAGAGGACATGCTCCGTATGTTGATGTAAACGGCTCATTCTAAGGTAACAAAAACACGGTTCTTACTTTCAGGTGATCATACACTAAAAAAAAAACATCATTATTAATATTATATTCCATTTCTGCAAATAGATCTGCCTAAATGCTACACACCGTCTCTTTTAAGTACAGATTTGAGGTACTTTCCTTGAGTATTTCCATTTGATGCCACTTTATTCTTCTACTGCACTGCAATTCGGATGGTTATATTGTACCTTTTACTCCACTACAGTTGTAGTTACTTTACAAAATAAAATTTTAAAATGAGGTCAAATCTGTTGTAAATATAGGTAATAACACTCACACGGGCAGTTTTTCTGCATTGAGCATTTTTACGTACATTTTGCGAATAATGCTTACGTACTTTGACTTTTAGTAACATTTCTAGGGCTGTTCCGAATAGTTCCAAGCCTAATTTTTTAACATTGAAATCCTAAATCAACATTCAAATGCTGTGCAGCTTCTTCTTTTTTTGATATGACAATTCATTGTGTTTAAAACCAGCATTTCTGCACAGATGCAGCTTAAGATTAGGCAACACTGATATTATTAGTATTATACTATTTGTAGAATTAGATTCCAGTGGTGGCTGCGTAGGATTGTTTCCAATTTGTGTGATCCAAACATTTCCAACAATCTCAGCACCCATCGGCTATCGGTCTGACGGATAAGCCTCTGGGGTCAAGGGGCTATATTTTAAGAGTTCTGGTGTAGCCAGCGCATATCTGGGCCAAGACTTCCTTTTCCATGAGCTGCTCATTGTTTACAGTCCGATTAGCAACTTGAGATGCGAGACTGGAGTTGGAGTTGAGAGGCGACATGTACCAGCGGATTGTTTCACAAGTAGCCAGTTTTACAAGCTAATTTTAAACCAATAAAAAGCTAAATCATCGTCACACGATAGCCGGTGGGTTGCCAGATTACATTTCGGGCCAATGTGTTTAACTAACGAAAAATTCTGCTTCAATCCATATTTGTTGGCGTTTAGCCTTTCAAAAACATTTTAATTTTGCTCTCCCTCTTGCCGCACACAAAGGGAGGCACGCACTGATGAGTTATATTCATTAAATAACATTAATCTAATTTTAAAAAGGCTACATTTAATCCGATTAATCACTATATTCAAATTGAGGATTTTGTTGGAGGATTTTTTATTTAGAGTGATGTCATTTTAAAATATGATGACAGACATTCAAAAACCTCCAATAGAAGCTTTGAATGTAAGACATTTGGTACAGTCCTAAACATTTTCAATGCAGGACTTTTACTTGGAATGGGGTATTTTTCCATTTGTGGTATTGCTACTTTTACTCAAGTAAAGTATCAGAGTACTTCATCCACCACTGTCCGTAAATGGTAATAACAAAGAAAGTAGAGCCTGGTGCCTGTAGTCCGTGATAATTGCTCAGTGAAACATGCCAAATATACGGATTAGATTCTCGTTTTTATATTTCTGCGTCATACTGTTAACCCACCGAATGTCTTGAATGTAATGTTATTGGAAGGTTGGACACTTGCTGTTGCGGGATTCATTTTCAACACATTAAAAGGCAGAAATGTGCATTTACAAAGTTCCAGAGGACGCACCTGTAGAGTAGTGTTGCACATCAAAACCTCTGCATTTCTTAGTGAAATATTCAGATTTACTGGCTTTGAATTACTGTCAGAATTAGCTGTTAAATAAGCTTCATGTTTGTGTTCATGTGCTGAATGGGCCAATAGATTGAAGCTCATGAATTGTTCATTGTCATTCAGTAACAAAGGCATGTAGTAGTGTGCCATCTAGTGGGGGGAAAGCACATGTACACTTACTGTATTTCCAATCCATCAAACGTCTAAACATTCCCTTTTATTCAATTCAATGTAGGAATGTAGTTTTTAGTTCCCTGATATCCAGAATGGCAACAAAGTTGAGTAAATGTATGGTAACATTTCACCTTACTGTGTTGGCTTTGTTTCAACATTGTTCAAACTTTACATCTTTGCTAACCTCTTGATTTTTTTTTTTCTATACGCGTTTCACTAAACATGACATTTGTGCAATAAAAAACACGTGAAAAATATGGTTTTGATTTAATTTTCTCTTCATTGCTCGTCATTACCTAAAAAAACACATATGTGAAATACACAGGAGTAGTGTAATACAAATTACATGATTGTGATTTTAAAATAAAAGGAAAATAATAAAATCTAGCAATACAAATATATATACTGGTCCAAAAAACAAAAGGTTTGAAGAAAAACAATTTTCAACCAACGAAATGTTTCAGAGCAGAAGAGACAGGGTCAAAAACTAAAAAAATACTTCCACAAAAGTAACATGTTTGCGTCATTATCTATTAATAATAAACTAAAGACAAGAGAATTCATATTTTCTTCATTCATAAACACAAAGAATACCGACGGAGGACGAGGAATGGTTCAACATTTCAGTCAAATTCTGACAATTGTAGTTTAAAAACAGAGAAAACACGATACAATCATAAAAAAACACACACAAAAAACAAAATGTATCACTGACATACGAAAAGTTTTACACTGAGAACTGTGAAGTAGACAAAACAACATGGCAACCCTCTGGCCCAGCCAGAGGAACATATCATGTTCAGCGAGCCACATTGTAACAAAATTAAACTAAACATGTCGCACGCTGTCCCTGTCCTGCAAAAAACAACGCTTCTA
Source organism: Sebastiscus albofasciatus (assembly GCA_916701655.1). Lineage (NCBI taxonomy): Eukaryota > Metazoa > Chordata > Actinopteri > Perciformes > Sebastidae > Sebastiscus > Sebastiscus albofasciatus. Next base: position 5,386 of record CAKAOI010010864.1, on the reverse strand, counting down.
TTTGTGAAAATTTCGCTACATTGTGCTGGCTGAACAGGACCTATTTTGGTGGACCAATCACAGAGGTGGAATGTAAGTGAGGTTAGAGAAAGAAGGTGAGTCACAGGAAAACATGACTATTGATTGGCTGCTTCACAGGCATCGATCCAATCGCTGTAAACGTCCACCGGCTCGGACAGATCTGATGGGGAAAGGTTAAGGGGCATTCCAAAAAACGAACCACTTGTTTGTTGGCTTTTGACCTCACTTTCTACATAATTTAACTTCACAAAACTTTGAGATATCTTTCAACCTAAGATACAAGCAAACAGGTCCAAACACAAACCTCCCTGGCAGGCGTTAAGTCATTATATATTTCATCACACATGATGTAGAAATGGTTAAAAGGATACAGGTTATAGGAGTCTGGAACTCCTCCAAGCAAACACTGCATGATATAATTCCTGTGTTGCGTGTTCGTTCCCTGGAAAACAGTTAGTCAGTTAGTATCTTAGTTATGCTGTTCATGAACGACGCTGAAGTTAGCTTCCGATTCGGCAGTTAAGGGAAACATTGCTGTGGAGTGACCGATACTCCGTTTTTTTGTACCTCTTACTGTTGTGAAAGACACTTTTGGTACAACAGAGCCATGAGGAGGTGCAGAAGTCTAGTTATCTCTCAGAACACTTGAATTACAATATGCTGAAAGGTTATTATGGAATTTTTGCCCAATGATGCCAAAAACTTTCTGCCTACTGCAGCTTTAAGAGTCTTTAAAACATGGTTTCAGATTTGTAAAAAAGGGAGATTTCACTGCTTTTTTCACATGTAGACCACATTAGACCAGGTCCAGATTCAAAATCGCTGTACTTAAGACTTGTCAGATCTTCACTAGATTATTCCAGAAAGGCTTAAGAGTCTTTAAAACACATTTTCAGATTCCTGAAAGCTTTATTCTATTTGTGAAAATGAAAAAGGGAGATTTCACTGCTTTTTTCACATGTATTCGTATTTATTTCCTGAACTGGTCTCAACATGGCTACAGGGTCACACACTTTCTAAGCTAAACAGTACACTACAAGATGTTTCTGAAAACATATGAGATGATAAATAGGCATTACAGTAACAGAATATTGATTCATATTTGATCAGCGCTTGATCAGCCAGCTCGGCTCTCATTGGTTGTTTTCCTCCGGTCTTTGGAATCTTACAGATGCCATTAGGAGAACCAGAGGACACAGAGACACATGATTTTTTTTTTTTTTTCAGATTACCTGTTTCATGTACTACTGTCAAGATATAGTGACCGTTTTATTAAAATAACTTTTTTTTATTCAAATATGCTCCAACTCTACCCACTGCTGCTTTAAGCCTCTCTGGAATAATCTAGTGAATATTTGACAAGTCTCAGTATAGTGTTATTTGATGTGGACCTGGTCTAATGTGGTCTACATGTGAAAAAAGCAGTGAAATCTCCCTTTTTCATTTTCACAAATAGAATAAAGCTTTCACAAATCTGAAAGCTGGGTTTCAGACCGCATCAAGGCTTTACCAAAAGTGTCTAACACGCTTTCACAACAGTAAGAGGTACAAAAAACGAAGGATTGGTAGCTCAGCAATGTAACTTACGCTTCCCTTAATTTTCTCCTTAACTGCCGAGTTGGAAGCTGCTGCTGTTCACGACACATTTCCCTATTTCTTTCTATTTTACTTACATTTTGACATCGCAGGATTTCTCGTGGTTACAGAACGGGCAGGTGAACTGGACGTCCAGGTTACCTGTCATTTTTTTCTTTGGAGGTGGCTTTCTCTTTGACTTTCTGCGCCCCATTTGTAATGTTGTATAACTGCAGAAAAAAAAAAAACACAAAAAACTGTTGAATAATACATTTCTCATGATTTCATCAGCTATGGACATTACCAGAAACTTTCACTCAATTTCCCTTTTAAACTTTTCTTCCACAGAGATGCCAAAGTACCCATCCAGTACGTTTAGCGGCAGGCTGCTGCTCCCCAAGTGCTACCAAGTGTATCTATCTATCTATCTATCTATCTATCTATCTATCTATCTATCTATCTATCTATCTATCTATCTATCTATGTGTACCTGAGTGTTTGTTTGTTGAATTAATGGGATTTCCCCGTTTCGTAGTATTTATTTATTGTTTATTTGTTTATTTATTTTGCAGAATTTAAGACTACACAACATAACAAAAAAAATAAATGAATAAAATGCAGTGCAGGAAGAGGCAAAAAACCCACTGGGCTTATCTGAAGCCTCCACCTAGAGACAAGATTAATATACAGAAATAATATGACTACATAATAATGATAACAAACAATTAGGACAAGATATATATAATAACAATAACATTTCAGCAAATATATCAAAAAAGACAAGTGTGTGTGTGTGTGTGTGTGTGTGTGTGTGTGTGTGTGTTGCGTGGAAGTGTATGGTTAGTGTTTGTGAGGAGGATATTGATTTAAATATCTATAAAGAGTTCTGGGTAATCGTAATCGGAACATTGTGAGAATGTAAAAATAAAAAACATAAAAACAGATACATGGACAACATGGGGAAAAGCAAGAGAGTCAAGGTAGGTACAGTCATTTTTCATTACAATAGAAATAGATACTGTTTTAGGCTACCACCTGCACAACCAGCCACTATGTTATGTCTAATAATGTCCAAGATAGAAAATAATAATGTCCAAGATAGAAGCCAATAATGTCCAAGATAGAAGAAAATAATGTCCAAGATAGAAGACAATAATGTCCAAGATAGAAGACAATAATGTCCAAGATAGAAGAAAATAATGTCCCAAGATAGAAGACAATAATGTCCAACATAGAAAACAATAATGTCCAAGATAGAAGACAATAATGTCCAACATAGAAAACAATAATGTCCAAGATAGAAAACAATAATGTCCAACATAGAAAACAATAATGTCCAAGATAGAAGACAATAATGTCCAAGATAGAAGACAATAATGTCCAAGATAGAAGACAATAATGTCCAAGATAGAAGACAATAATGTCCAAGATAGAAGACAATAGTTCACACATTGTTGTCAAACAGTGATGGCTCCTCATCACTAACAGTCCTGTGATAACGGTACAGTACACCTTTTCCTCGTGGATAATAATTAACACTGCCTTCAATTTATATAAAGCAAAATCTGAATTATGTTTTATTACAGCCACATTCTCAGTCTACCAGCTACAATTTACATGAAAACAGATCAACCTACGTCAGACAGGACCAGATAAACAAAAAGGCTACCTGCTACATGCTAACAGCTGCCAGTCTGTGGGTAAACACTGTTTATGAGATAATAAAAATAGCTTTTAATAAACCACTCTTAAGGTGAAAGGTCAGACTGAAGCTCGTGGTTCGTGTGTTATGGGTTGTATTTGGTTGCATTAGCGTAATGATGTGAGTGTTAGTCTTACCAGAGGGATGTGATGTGTTGCAGCTGGAGGAGGATGCTCTGTGTTTAAATTCATCATCCGGGTACCACAGCGCTCTCTCTGGGGCCGCTTCTGATTGGTTAGCTGGGAATCTAAGCGGTGTTCTGATTGGCTTAGAAGTGGAGACTGACAGCGTGAAGTATCCAATAGCGGCTCTCGTCTTCTTCTAAGCCCCTCCTCTAGTGATGATGCAGACATCCTTCTAAACATAAGATCTATTTGATTTGATTTGTTTTGTTTTTGTTTTTTGTTTTTATATATATATATATATATTGTTTTATATATATATATATATATATATATATATATATATATAAATAGATAGACAGATACATAGATAGATAGTAACTTTATTGATCCCGAGGGAAATTCAAATTTCCAGCATCACAGTTGGATGGCAGGGAGCGGTTGGATTATGCAGATAGAGATTATAATATGTGATAAGAATTTCGATGAGAGAAAAATATAATTTTGAGAGATAAATGCAGATTTGAGGGCACTGTACTTCTGATTATTCTTATATAGTACAGTAAACCATCAAAGGGAATTTTATTATATGTTTATTAGATGGCTGTGGTCACCGGCTACTTTGTTTTTAATTTTATTTATAAAATGTATAATACTTTTTGCTATTTCTTTATCCTGCTTTTTGATAATTAAGGTACAATAATAATATATATACAATAAAAATACATGTATTATTATTGTCATAATACATGTAGTATTATTGTCGTTATTTATTTATTTAATTTACCAGTCAAAAATATAGAAAATGATAAAATATTCATTTTCTAAGAATCCCATTGGTCCGTCTCACCTCGAGGGGGCGGGGCTTGTTGACGTCATAATATAATATGACAGAGGAAGTGGCTCGGCTGAACCTTGGATCACACTTTGGATGTTATTAAGTTGCATTTGACATTCCTACTTACTGACAGAGAAGGACAGTAAGGTAAGTGCAGGTGTAACATGTTAGTGAGTATTTTTGGTGAAATGCTAAATGAAGAAAGCAACTCTGGCGACATACAGCTTGTGTAACTATCCTTGAGCTCATCAGCTCCAGCTGCAAACAGTGTTAAAGTTACCTGTTGCTGCTTCTCTGTCGTGCATTTACCTTTAACACAGAGAAGTTGTTGTTGCCTTGGTATGCTTATATCGACTGTAATTGTCAGTGAATTCCGAAATGTATTTTCTCTGCTCTTCCTCTGCACTGTTATCTCATTCTGGAGACTTATCATGTAGCACCAGGCTTACAAAGATAAACAAGACCCTTATCACTGTGGCCCCAATGCTAGTGTGTGTGTGTGCGTGTGTGCGTGTGTGTGTGTGGTCCTACCATTTTTAACAGCTCAAAAAACAAATTTAACATTGTTTTTATCAGGTTCATGACTTTTTGGCTTATAAACATGATTTTGAACTGATGTCACGTTTACAGAAAATGTAACCCTGAGTTGTAAAATAATTGTTAAATACAATGAATATGCTGTACACTGTACGGTATATCTGTGGTCGGTGCTGACACTACTTCTTACGCAGCACCACCCCTCAAAAATGCCAAATAAGTCTATTTGGATGTCTGTTATTGGAGTTTATACCAGTTTGTTCATACTGTGAGAGGTCTAACAGGGAGGTAGACCCATAGGTAGACATCTGAGCCCCCAAACATAAGTGACATCACTATGTAGGATAACATACTGTACATGACTTTGTCTTGTGAATTTGGCAAACAAAAGGAATTTGTATTTTTCTCAAGCCCATATTAAAATGTAAAACACAAAATATGATCTTCTATCTTCATTGGTAATCACAATTTGATCAGTATGGTAATTTCCATATGTTGTCTACATATTTGGTTTTAATAAGGTCTGATGATCAAAAAATATTTAAAGAAAAAAATGTTTGATTTTGCAATTATTATTATTATTATTATTAT
>CAKAOI010010863.1:63159-91218 GCA_916701655.1 Sebastiscus albofasciatus | reverse complement strand
ACCTTGGTTGTAACGAGTGGTTATTTGAGTTACTGTTGCCTTTCTATCATCTCCAACCACTCTGCCCATTCTCCTCTGACCTGTGACATCAACAAGGCATTTCCGTCCACACAACTGCCGCTCACTGGATATGTTCTCTTGTTCGGACAATTCTCTGTAAACCCTAGAGATGGTTGTGCGTGAAAATCCCAGTAGATCAGCAGTTTTTGAAATACTCAGACCAGCCCGTCTGGCACCAACAATCATGCCACGTTCAAAGTCACTTAAATCCTCTTTCTTCCCCATTCTGATGCTCGGTTTGAACTTCAGCAAGTCGTCTTCACCACCTCTAGATGCCTAAATGCATTGAGTTGCTGCCATGTGATTGGTTGATTAGCTATTTGTGTTAATAAGCAATTGAACAGGTGTGCCTAATAAAGTGGCAGGTGAGTGTATATATACTGTATGTCTCAATTCATTTTTACCCATTTCATGTTGCTAAAAAAGTACTTGTTTTTGCACATCAGGTCGGAAAAGTACAGATTTCTCTTTTTCATATATCGAACTTGAGGCCCACTTGTCTTCATAAAAGGTATCGTCTTCTTCTACATACACTGTTTGATTTTGCACATGGTTCTATGCACGGGAAGATTGTGTTATTCTTTTAAAAGTTTCATAACTTCAAATTAAAGTGAATGAGATTGAAAGAAACCCCAGTTCTTTCAGTTATCTCCCGCTCTCCTTTATTCTCTCATCTCTGTACGTTTATGAAGCAGATTCATAAAGCTCCGGAATAAACACATTCTGAATTTGCGCTGAAGCATCTTTGCGTCAATTCTCTCGTCTCCCTGGGAGGGCATTTTTTATGCAATCCTGCCACTTCTTCGCCTTGTGTTCTGTCTAAACACGCAGTTACAGTTCAAAAGTTGAATTCATGAATAATAAAATACACTCTTGCTTCAATTCACTCAGGGGTTTTGTTGTTGCAGCCTTCCTTGGTCTGGCAAGGCCATGGATATATAAAGAGGACTGGATACCACGTCCATTCCTATAAAAGTGGCTCAGTAGCGCATGAAGCAAAAAGGGCTTGACTGCCGAGTAGCAGATCTTCTGCATCCATTGGGCCCATAGAGCAGGTGCACTAGCGTTTCCTTTAACCCCGCCTCACTGCCGCTCGGTCTCAACTCACTCACATGGACGGCGGTTAATTATGCCGAGGAGAATAGCTCTGGATTCGGCTATTAGTGCATTTTACAACTTTTAGGATGTAATGATTTAAATAAGGGCTATTTAAGTGTTCGTACTAGGAAGTTGAATTACATAAAAAAATAATGTACACGCTGATTTACAGACGTCTCTTTCCCAATGTAAGTGTATGGGGGAATATATTTTTAGGCCCAATGGCATCACGTGAGGGACACGGAAGTTGTAATTCCACCGTTTGGCCACTATGACAGTTGGCGTCAAAGCAGTGGACAAACTCTGGATCTGAGAAGTGAAGCCAATGCGGAAGTGCTTTAAACTTGCATTCTTTCTAATAGTCAGCAGGGGGCGACTCCTGTGGTTGCAAAAAGAAGTCTGATTATATATCTATGTATTTATGAGAAAGCAGAGTATGTTTTAGGGCGTGGCTACCTTGTGATTGGCAGGTCGCTACCATGGTGTTGTCCAGTCTGGGAGTGGTCCATGTCTTCATCTTACAACTTTCACAGTGTGTTTTCAGTTCTTGAATGTTAATTGTAACCTTTTTTGGTCGCCTAAAAATGATTTAGCGTTCGGTTGTACTTGGAGCTCCACCCTCTTGTGTCACATCTGGTTGCAAATAACCAAGATGGCGACAGCCAAAATGCCGCGCTTAAAGCTTCAAAACGGCAGTCCACAAACCAATAGGTGACGTCCCGGAGACTATGATATGGTGGCTAATGTTGGCTAACGTTAGCAAACTTTAAATATGTATTGCTGTGTAACTGACATTATTGAGTTAGTTTGCTGACTTAATCAATGTTTTTCTACTTGTGCTTTTGTAACACTGCGTTTTAGCATTTGCCATCATCTTGTGATTGTCACTTGTGGCCGCTGTTCAGCAAATACATTTTGACTTCATTAACTATAACTTGATAAAAACTTGTGTCTTGGCGAGAATAAGAACCTGTACATACCCACAATATCACTTTGCTGCACGGTGTGAGTGATATTTGCTATGCCTGTGACATTGAAAAGATGGCCACACAGCAAACACTCTGCTCACATACACTGCATAGCCCTGCTCACATTAACATCTTCTAAAATACTGGGCTATTCAGATCATGTACCCTGAGTCCCACAGGCACGTTCCCTTTGAGCCACTGAGGTAAAGGGTTGACCCCCCTCTCCATGCCCCCTGCCGCCCTGCTTTTGAGATCAGCCTCTTAAACTCTCCACTGCCCTCCACCGCAATTAACGTCTCATCATCCTCCATTTATTTTGGAATTGATTCACTTCATCTGCTTAACCCACGAGGGAAATATTGTTCTGGTTTGTGTCATGGAAAACAGTCTGGCTCCATTACGCCATTGGCTGATTTTAGATTAAAGATGTTGCACTAAATCACAGCCGGCCTTGTGACAGAGACCCAGCCCGGTCCCCTGTACGAATTAGCTTGCCAGTGCTATCTATATATAACCAACTCTATCAGCTCAGCGGCTGGTTGGACTTCAGATGACCTTACTGCATTATGAAACATTCGTGATTTGACTGACCCTCTAGAATCATGACCGAAGCAATCTAGAAACCTAGATATGATGGTGACAAATGGAGACAGCTGAAGGCATCAGTAGGCTCCTATTCAGTGGTCGTGTCTAGAAGGTAACCCGCAAATTATGAATCTCTCGTAAGAGGGTTAACATTAGGTATTAACCTTGAATGGTTAAGGTTAGGCAGGCTGTTCTCATACACCGTTCATAGCTATACCTACGAAAAGTAAATGCACTATAATTCGTATATATCTCACAAAATCAGTTTGTATGTATAAAGAGGGGATGCGGTCTCAGTGGGTGGGTGCGTCAAAAAAACAACAGATTTTCACCCAGGAGACGGTAGTTTGCGTTATGTGTGAAACCAGAAGTCAACATTGATTTATTTGTCACATAACTTCAGTACTTAAGTTACGCCACTTCGGGTGTTATTTTAACCCAAACCACGATCTTTTCCTAAACCTAACTAAGCATTTTTTGTCACAGAACTTTTGTACTTAAGTTACGCCACTTCCGGTGTGGCGTAACTTAACCATGATCTTTTTCTAAATCTAACTAAGTAGTGTTGTTGCCTAATTAACCAAGTCGATCTTTTCCTAAACCTATCTAAGTGGCTTTGTTGCCTAAACCTAACCAAGTTGTTTCCTGTGAAGACGGAAGTTTATTTTGAAAAGACTGCAGTGAAAATTGAGGCTGGACATTCGTAGGACAAGGCACGAAGAATGAACATTAACTTTTCATGAGAAAAAAAAGAATAACAACAAACTGTTTTATGAGAATATGTTGGGTCAGGACTGTCCTTGAAAATGTTGTAAATCTCTCAACGGTAAAGGGGAAAACGCAGTGAAGCTTGTTATCAACCTGCATTTTTATTATTTCACTATTTTTTATATTTGACAAAGTGCCCTATCTCTGTGAATTCAATGTAATAAATCCAAAAAGTTTTCAAATGTAAAAACAATGATTATGAGAGAAATAAACTACTTGTGGCAAGCCAACCCCCGTTCACAATATTATACCCTTCTTGAATATTCATACAAACCTCTATTTAATTAGATCTTGAAAATCACATTTAAGGATGTTTACACTTTTATTATACAGTTTTATTTAAGAATTTTCCTTCAAATTTTATGATGTGTTGGTCTGTCGCCCAACAAAGGACTTCCACAAACTCTGTTGCCAGAATGTGTGGCTTGAGAAATATTAGATAATGAAGATGGCACAGCTCAACGCCATTGAACTAAAATGACAACAAAGATCATTTTCATTTCACAGTCTCTACTGTAATGTATCCATTGTAACATTTTTAATAAATGCTAAGATCGCAATTATTAATAGCAAAGATGGCTGTCAGGTTGACATCTGGGAAAATGACTACATCTGATTTGTTGTTCTGTGTCGCTTCCACGTTTGCAAAATCTCCACAAACACACCAGCAACCCGACTAACAGGCAAATCAAACATTCCTCCTTTGATCATTGCTCATGGCTTGTTTACCGTTTCCAGAGGCTTGTGTCCTTGCTACATGGCCTTGGCTGAGAAAGATTCTCCATTTGGGAATCTTTGAAAATAACCTGTTTGAAATTCAAGGTGGACACGGGTCAACCTGTCCCTGAGACACCCCATGCGAACACTGCAATCTCCCTCACCTCTTTGCCTGACTGGGTATAATAACTTAGATCAGCAGCTCTTAGAACTTGGTGTACCCTTTTTTTGGTTGTGAGACGGCAACATATTTTCCCGACTCCTCCAAACTCACAGGCTGTACTTCAGGTATTTATTTATAACTGCTATTCTGAGGGGACTCTCAACAAATGATGAACCCTTCAGCTGTCAACTCCCACATAAAACCTACAGCCTGCAGCTTCTCCTCCCTCTCCCCCCCCGCCACCCCGTTCACTTTGCATTTAAATGACTTTGTGACACTGCGAAAGCGGAGCTCGGCGTGCCAGGAAATAATACGCACGGTTGTTGCTTGCTTGTGTCATTTTCCTTCCGGGGATCTGACCTAGCTTGGCCTCCTGACACCGACCCGGACCACAGGCGTGCTTGACAGGTCTCTAAATCAGCCAGGGGCCACCGTATTCCCACGAGGACACTGTTAACAAAAGCAACCAGAGAGGCGTGAAACTCGCTCTGATAATCACATACACCTCTCTATTCTAGGAAGCAGGAAGGGTCCCGTAGGGATTTTTTACACATTCAGACACACGTACGCAACGAGTAGAAAATAAACGAATCTGAAGATTAGCTGCCTTCTTACATGTAAGGTAAGAGTTAAATGTGACCTCTCCTGTAAATCTCCCAACAGGAAACCTTCACCCCCTGCATACTAACACTACTGCCGTGACACCAGGGAGCGAGGTGGATAGAGGTTGACAGAATACAAGATTGGCACCGAAGCTTTTTATTGGGGTTGTCAAAGTTAACACGATAATAACATGTCAACGCAAATTTGTTTTAAAGCTAGATTGAAGATACTGGCATTATATGAAACTAGAACCAACTATCCATTGGTACTAACCATGTCATACTAGCTTGTGAAGGAGGTTAAATAACGCTCCAAATTTACGCTAAATTTTGGCAAGGAAAAAACGTCATGGCCATTTTTAAAGGAGTCCTTTGACCTCTGACCTCAAGATATGTGAATGAAACTGGGTTCTATGGGTACCCACGAGTCTCCCCTTTACAGACATGCCCACTTTATGATAATCACATGCAGTTTGGGGCAAGTCATAGTCAAGTCAGCACACTGACACACTGACAACTGCTGTTGCCTGTTGGGCTGCAGTTTGCTATGTTATGATTTGAGCATATTTTTATGCTAAATGCAGTACCTGTGAGGGTTTCTGGACAATATTTGTCATTGTTTTGTGTTGTTAATTGATTTCCAATAATAAATATACACATAAATTTGCATAAAGCAAGTATATTTGTCCACTCCCATGTTGATAAGAGTATTAAATACTTGACAAATCTCCCTTTAAGGTACATTTTGAGCAGATTTTGACAGACTGATATGCTGAAGACACAGTAGCGACGGGCGTTTGTAAAGGATTTGTATCTCGTCCTGTCACTTTGTAATCTTGCTTTTTTGGATGCAGTAGAGGTTTGTCCGCCTGTCTGAAATCCCCTGTTTGCCAGCAAGAGTTTACCCACACGAGAGCCGCTCAGCCTCCCTCTCAAATACATCATCACAACATTTTGAGACCGAGTAAACAAAATCATCTCATTTTATCTCATCCCATCTAATCTCATGACATCTTATCTCGAAAAAACCTCCTTGGATTGAATAATCAACCTTCAACAAGTAAATGAAAGTGAGTTTCTCCTGTTTTTGCAGTATTTGCTGTAGATACAGAAAAGCGAATTGGGTTGACAAAAACTGGATTCCAGGTTTTTGGACTTCACTGAAGCTTTTACATATTTGATGACTTGGATGTGGAAAAGGCTTCGTCCCACTTCTGGCTCTTTTTTTTTGTGTCCCTGCTTTGAACCTTTTTGGCTGCCTTGATTTTAAATAGCTGTATATTTCTGTGATCATGTGAGTTATTTTAAGCAAGGTGGCAAAGTGTGTGCACAGTCCCACTGACTGAAAAAGGGAAAGGTTATACTCTTTTACGATCCCCATATTTCATATTTGAGGGCCGTTGACAAACTGTTACACTCTCCCGGTGTGACTCATGCTTTGGCGCAGGACCAAGCTAACAGCCAGCGTGGCGGTGTTGCGATCACGTACAGAAATTACACCACAATATACTGCTGAAACTAATCCCCCTCTTAGTTTTCTCTTTGAACTCGGGTCTGATGACAGACCGGCCTCCACTGCAGGCGCTAGAATTCTTCAAGTTATGACTGGAGGTCACTAGTGGCAACTGGAAAGTGAAATACACATACATGCAATCAGCACACGGTCTTATCCACATTCAACTGTGTAATTTACTTGATTATTCAGTCCACAGTACAGTTATATACTATGCATCTTGATTTTAACTATGTGGTCTGCATACGCTCTGCAGTGATTGAGCATTGCATTTTTCAAGAGGTGAATGAAGGGTCTGATGACCCCACTATTTTGGTATGTGGGGTCGCATATATAATGACAGTAATTCATTGATTGAACTCTGTCAATCTCCCCCGTTTTGTCTTTTCAGAACTGCAGCTATGCACTTAACAAGTCCTGTGCATACTTTGGTAACTCATTCAGACACTTAATTCAAAGCGTGGCCATGCATTTACAAAGTGAACCGTGCCTTTTGTTGAATAGAAATGTCTACTTTAATATAGTGGTTCAGAGACGGTGATAAAAACCAGAGCATATATTCTTGGTTTTTTAGCCCTCCAGAGGTAGCAGATAGTGTCTCAAACCCAAAAAATATGAAAGATTCAATAAAGTGTCAGAAATGTATAGAACATCTGTTAAAATAAGAAATCAGGACTTTTACACTATAACAGAAGATAATAGACGATGTCATTAAAATGAATGAGTGTGATACTTTTCATGCACATATTAACTGTCCCTGCAGGGCGTTTTGGAGCCATCCGCAGATAAGTGTGATAAAGTATGCACACTTGTGGGATGTGGGGAGAGTGTGACTTTACTGCAGTGGCACATCCATACTGAAGGGCGCTGTACCATAGAGTGTATATATGATGGACAACGCTTCTCAACTTCCCTCCCACTGTACAAAAGTGAAGCCAAAATATCCCAGATAACAGTCTGCAACCTTGAGATTTTGACATCATTTGGAGCCAGAGTTTGCGCAGAAGTGATCAGGGGGGGCTGGAGTCGCGGTATCGAGGTCCCGCCCACACACCAGCCCGAGCCAATCACGAGCGGAGCATGGCCTTAGCTTGCTAGCGTGATAATATCTCTACAATTACATTTCTGATCAAATTGACACATGTTCTATGACACAGACTCATGACGGTTATGGAAAGTTAAAGTCACATCTTCTCTCTCGTACAATTCCTGAGCCTCCGGCTGCGACTACTTTAATCAGAGCAGCTGTCAATCACAACTGGCAATCGTGCCGTCTCACCCCCTTTTTATAGCATCACATAGCTAATTAAAACCAAACTCGAACATACATCAGCGTGATAAGAACTACCTAAAATCTTCATTTCAACAAGCCGGTTAACAGCTACTGACAGTTTGCATGTAAAGTATGTTACAAATACTCCAAAACATATAAAGTACACAGCTTTTCTTAGTTGTTAGCATGGTTAGCTTCCCTTTGGTGTTAGCTAACTGCACCAGTTGAAGCCGTAGACTGTATGTAAAGATGGACGACAAGTCTCCACTTCTTCCAGAAGTGAAGCCAAAATATCCTGGATACGGGAGCTGCCATCTTGAGATTTTTGACGTCATTTGGAGCCAGAGTCTGCGCAGTAGTTATTGGGCGGTAGAGTCGCAGTTTCGTGGTCCCGCCCACACAGCCGCCCGAACCAATTGCACGGCCGCAGGTTGAGAGAGAGAATCACAGCTGCCAATCATGACGATTTCCCCCCTCCCCGCCTTTTGTATTACATCAAATAACTAATTAAAAACCAAACTTATCAGAAAAGTGAACACTTGAACATACATCAGCGTGATAAGAACTACCTAAAATGACAGAAACCATCTTTGGGAAAAATGTATTTGACTAATATGGAGGGGGTGAGTTTTATGACCGATACTGCAGCCAGCCACCAGGGGGCGATCAGGATGTTTTGGCTTCACTTTTGGGCACCTGTCGTGTCGTCCATTTTTATAAACTGCCGTGCAGCACCAACTGAAACAACTGAAGCCCCACCCATACCCTCCATGCACCAGCTGACAGAGAGTTCTCAGATTTCTCCAGCATCAAACAGGCTCCTTATCTTTCACACGCTCATTGGGGAGTAACATATATATGGTGCTGAAAGGGTTAGTATGACAAGCTCAAGGCAAGTTCACAGGGATATTTGTTTCTGACAGACTTTAATGCAGATCTAATGAGTATTGATTTATTCCAATACTGTTTCTGAGCAGGAAATTGATCCATATGTTCCTGTTCAGTCTGTCATCCAAGCTAGTTATCCTGTTCCCTGAAAACAAGAATACTCTAAAGAGGAGTAACGCTACTTAACCTTTATTTTATTGATGCTTATAACAAATCTTTTATGGACTGACCCAGCATTTACTCAGGTTGGGAAGCGGAGTTGTGGGAGTAGATGTGGGTTGATGACTGCCCAGCGGAGGTCACAGATGGAGTCGTATTACAGCGTCCTCAATGCAACATTACAGCCGGAATGAAGTCTCATTTATTCTCCCTCTCGCTGATTTCATTCTCTCCCTCGTCTCCGTCTCTTTCAGCCCGAGGGTGGGTTACAGTGAATAATACAGCTACTATTAAATCACAACATTAATACAGGGATTGATGCCCTACTATTATTTAGCGATGTGTCTTCTTTGTGCGGTCCAGTGCACTGAGACGAGGGGCTGATGGGGATTCAAGGGTTGGCTGACCAGAAAGGAGTAGTTACGCAGTCCATTTCCCTTCTGCGCTAATTAGCATGTCAACTGTAAAGCCGCCTCCAATGAGGCGTTTAGGAGAGGAGAGGAAGAGGGGTAGAGCCAGTCGAGGAAGCTTTTCTGTGCCATCAGACTGACACGAAAATTTGACCTTTACACCGAGAAAAAAAAGCGGGAAGACAGCATTTTTTTTAGCAGCGTGTGTTTGGCGGTGGGGGGTTGTCATGTTGTGCTCAGACCTCTACCTGCATTGGTTTAGAGCCAGTGTGTGTTGTGTGAGTGCTGAGTGGAGAAAAAAAAAGATTTTAGTATTTTTTTTCAAGCTCTGACTGAAGGTCATTTCTTTAGGGAGCCCTCCATTAATAAAGTTTAACGTCCTCACAAAGGCAAAGATGCACACAATGCCTCCAATTCTCAGCCAGTCATCCCACTTGAGCTGTTTTGGAATAAAATATAAAGAAGGATTCTGAGGAAGAGGAGGTATAAAGGGAGATAGCTCTTGCAACAACCACAGGGAACACTGATTAGGGCTTCACCATATGGCAATACAATGTCATTTGAGGCACATTAAAAGTTAGAAGTTTGAGTCTTTTCAGTTTTAAGTATTTCAGGAATGTCATTTTTTTTGTTAGTGCTACAGCTGTCAAGGTTTTATCTCGCGTCAATATGTTTTCTTTTTACCTCACCGTCTTGTCTAAATCAAAAAAAGGTTTTGATAATGATGGATGAGCAGAGCTTTTTGGCCTTTAGACGAGACTCAGGCGATGTGGCTGTCATGCCAAAGGTGAAATAGAATTACTCCCCCCACCCCACGGTCCCCCTCCAGATGAGGAGCAGATGCAGACGGATCGGCATCGACATTCAAATGGCACCCACAGACACACAGGCACCTCCCCATGAATACAGATTGGCTCTCTGTATTGGTTGATGTCAGGTGTTGTTTTCACTCTTCGTTCTCTCATACGCTAAGTTTATTAGCACCAAAATGAAGTCAGTTTGGCACACATTCATAGAATAAGGTCAATTTTCCAGGATTTGTGCCGCTGTAAAAAATCAAAAGAGAGGGAAAAGAAGGAGGGAGATTCTGCATAATGCCCCTTATAGCAGCAGGTCGGCAAATATTCCCAAAGCTCTTTTTTCTTTTCTTTCTTGTCGTAACAAAGCATGAATTATGGCATGTATTATAGGATGCACTGCAACATGCTTCGGGTAGAAATGAGGTGGGAAAAGAGCTGTTCCCTGCAGCATGAAAAGAAGCAACAGTGGGACAAATAATATTTAAGGGGACGGGGGAACAGGGCCAATAATAAAAGTATCAGTTGTACACCGCCTGGCTACTTAATCACTTCATAGGATAGGGTGTAATAACATTAGCAAACCTCTCCCACCACAATATCTTCCCTTAGCTCTGCCTTTAAAAGTGTGGTGAATAATTTACTATATGTAGAGAAAAGGGTATTAAAAAGCCCTTCATACAGTAAGTGCAGGGAAACAGTCATTTACCCTGTGGCACGGCATGCAGAGTGACTATTGATTATATGTCTTTCAATCTGAATATCCTCTTTTCTCGCCAGGCATCCGCCCGGTGCTTTGGTTTCCACTTAAGATGATGTGCATATTCTGCGTCTTCATCTTCCCTCTGCCCCTCCAGGGATGCATACTGTAATGCCTCGCATTGCATAACAGGAGTGTTTCCATTCACAGCGCCGCTGCTCCAGGAATAAACATACGCTTAGATGTTCACAATTTTTACTCTTGTGCGTTTGTTAAAAAAATGGTTCCACCCCCCACTGCAAAGCACAAATAGTGAATAGATATATGAATACATATAAATGTATGTATATATTCATTATTGGAAATCAATTAACACCACAAAGCAATGACAAATCCGGTCAACCCTCACAGGTACTGCATTTAGCATAAAAAATATGCTCAAATCATAACATGGCAAACTCAAGCCCAACAGGCAACAACAGCTGTCAGTGTGCTGAATTGATTATGACTTGCACCAAACTGCATGTGATTATCATAAAGTGGGCATGTCTGTAAAGGGGAGACTCGTGGGTACCCATAGAACCCATTTTCATTCACATATTTTGAGGTCAGAGGTCAAGGGAACCCTTTGAAAATGGCCATGACAGTTTTTCCTCACCAAAATGTAGCGTAAGTTTGGATTGTTTTTTAGTCTCCTTCCCGAAAAGCTAGTATGGCATGGTACCAATGGATTCCTTAGGTTTTCTACTTTCATATGATGCCAGTATCTTCACTCTAGCTTTAAAACTGAGCCCGCTATAACCTCTGAAAGATCAATTGTGTTAAAGAAACGAATTTGCCTTATTATCGCCTTAACTTTGACAGCCCTAGTTCCAGCAGCAGGTCAGATCTTGGTGGGCTCTGCAGTACTCCAACCATCCCTTCAGCAAGGCCACACGTCCACTCTGTGCTTTTTCCAAATACATATAAGATAATAAACTATCTAACACACACACACACATTTGCATGCACACTAACACACACATGCTTAGTATCACCTTTCTCCCCAAACGGCTCACAGTGAGCCCAGCAGCCTGCCTGTTCTTGCACAAGGTCAGACAGACAGACTGACCCTGTAGATAAAACCGTAACAATGCTCCTCTGTTGCCCGAGTGCTTCGCTCTTTTCCAGGGAGAAATCCCAGGGCTGCTTTTCACCTCGTTTTGTCAAACTCCTTGAAACACATTTGTAACGACATGTTTTGCTCTTCTGGCAATCTCAAACATAGCCAGCCAAGGTCACCTCAGTTCATCACACAAAGTCCCTGTGCCTATTAGGGAAAAACAAATTATACTGTGGTTGTTGATGTTTGCTAGGGGAGATTATTATTTTGTTCGTGGTTTCTCTGAGATGGGGTCTCAAGTGGAGAGATGTGGGTGTATTAAGCATATGGACAGCTCTGTCGGGGAACTCTCCGTAACAGATGCCCTCATACAAGTCCATTTAGCTGCTGCCCTCCACAGTGACATTGAGTCTCGGGCTCATTTTGATACTGGTGAAAAGTAGCAGAGAAATGTGCTGAGCGTAACACTCTGGCTTTCTCTTTTACTTACAGCATACTATAGCTGCCATACAGTGCATTAGGGATTTCCCATTTCCTTGAGCCCTTTGGTCCTCTGCTCCAGGTGCTACAATATGCGGGGAACAAGTCGAGTGTCCAACCTGTCTAATACACAAGTCTCTGGCCATGCTATACCTCTGCTGAGCCAGCATACTCATTAAGCCCTTCAACTAGTGAAACTCAATGGGAGACCGTCCAACCGTCTGCCTGCCTCTGAGGATTTTCGGCATGGCTGCACTGGCAGACCAGAGTGAGATATTTATACGGGCCAAATGTTTGTGTGCCTCTGCAGGCGAGGCAGTTTATGTTGAGGAAAACAGGCGCTCGTGAAAAGCCACTGCCTTCACATAAATAGATATTTATTTTCCTTAACGCATTGACTTTTTATTGTATGCAAATGCCTCGTAAGATATCTTCATAAGCACATTTGATGTCAACAGCAAGCGGCAATATTCACATTTAATTAGCGCCTTGTGCAGGAACGTCTCCCTCTGTAATCAGCTCAGTTTATGTATTTATATCTCGTTGTCCTCATTAGAACATCACTGGGATTTTTATGGTCCTTTATCTCCTTTACGGACTGAGCGCGCTCGGTTTCTAAGCGTCGGTTCTGAGCTGACTAGGAAGAGATAGCGGTAAGACAGGACAAGCTGCCATCCCTGCAGCCACCCCGCATCCACAGCATGAGGAAGTAAAGGAGCTTTGCTCTCCTGTGATAGTGTTTGTCTGTATTTGGACCAGGGCTTTGGTCTTTGGCACTGGGCTTTATACTCTATGCTTGACTTGCAGGCCCTATTTCCCTGTGCGCTTTCACTCCTCCTGACTGACTGTGGCAAGCAGAGCTTCCTCGCTCTCTGGCTCCAAATGTGGGATGACTTTCCCCTTCCCGGTGCTCTCCCTACTTGTCCTCGATGCATAATTGAAGTGCCTGTGGGTTCTTTGGCTGATTGAAGAGTCTTGTTGGAATGGCAGAGATCTAACAGCAGAATTAGTCAGGGATGTCTAATAGCATTTCTTCATGCCATTGT
This sequence comes from Sebastiscus albofasciatus, assembly GCA_916701655.1. NCBI lineage: Eukaryota > Metazoa > Chordata > Actinopteri > Perciformes > Sebastidae > Sebastiscus > Sebastiscus albofasciatus. The sequence goes on along the minus strand of CAKAOI010010863.1, from coordinate 77,889 downwards.
CCTGGCTTTCTTTCTTTTTCCATCTTGTCCTCTAAGGGTAGAGGCTGTTGTCAGGTGTGAAAGAGTGTGGATGCGTCAGCGCAGACAGCGGGGATGGTTCTCGACAGGCAGAGAAAGACTTGTCTGTCTTTAATCCTTCCTGGCGCGATTGATTTAGAGTCACTTTGCGTTGAATAGGCCTTTCAGCTTTTCTCGGAAGATAGAGAGAGAGATGGAGGAAGACATGGCAAACCATTGACGGGCGCATCACTGAAGAACCAGACCCTAAACAGGGTAATCTAGGCTCCCTCTTCAAAGTGTGCGGCTAAGGCATCCGACCAGAACCCCCACAGAATTGCACCATTCTGGATGCTTGACTAAGCATGTGATGGATGGTGGGAACTCGTCCTGTATGGAAACATATCAGCGAGCCAAGTTTTTTTTTGTCTGTCTTTTTTAAGAGTACCCAGACAGATGCTGAAAGTCAGTTGAGATGTGTAGACAACGTGTACTTGACCTCATAAAAGCTCAATTGTACCTGAATTAAAGTGCACTCATTCGTAGAAAGCGGTATGCTGCCTTATCAGTCGGCCCGTCAGTCAGCGTGATTTTCTAGGTAATCTAGACTCCATTGGGTGAATGAAACTTTAACCAGGCAGATACTGTATAGCTTTTTAGTCTTATGCTCCACATCTGTCACCGCCCCTTGAAGCCATACAGTATTTATTCTGAGCCTGAAAGCACTGTTTCCCTCAGCCACCATCTCAGACCCTGTGAATAATTTACTTGTTGTACATCTGACATTGACTATACACTGTTCACTGGGGAATGACTGGGATGCCCCTAGGAACCCTGGGTAGGCAGGGATGTGAGGTTTTACTGGAAAGCTGTATATTGCCTACAGCTTAGCTTGTCTACCATCAAGATAAATAATGTGTAAAGAGATGTAGTGAAACACATGGGCCTCATAATGGTAGTTAGGGATTCATTTCACTGTAAGTACCCGTGCTTCACTGAGAAAAGCACATCTTTACAAGTCTGTTTTAATTTATAAATGTATTTTTGTTTTGAAGCAGCTTCACTTGTCCCAGGTGTCTTATCCATCTGGATATTTATTATAACGTGTTTCACTTAAGAAAAACAGGATTTCAATGTGAGCCAAAAGGAATTCTCCACTGAAAACCTGCGTTTTACATTGTGGGCTTGAAAAGTGGTTCTGAAAGGTGTAGCTTGCGCCTCACTTAAACCACAACTGCGACATAATCCCTGTCTCTGTTGTCCATCCGAATGCTCAGTTTGTTGCAAACGGCCTAAAACACAACTTCCATTAGCTTCCACCATAGACTGTATATAAAGATGGACAGCTCCCCAAAAGTGAAGCCAAAACATCTCAATTGCCCCCTGGTGGCTGGCTGCAGTATAGGTCATAAAACTCGTCCCCTTTATGTTAGCGGATGGGAAATGGGCCAAATTAAAAAGTCAAAGTACACGTCAGATAAAATGTTCCCGAAGGTGGTTTCTGTCATTTTAAGTAGTTTTAGGGGAGTCGCGTCTATGGCTTCCGCTGGTAAAGTTAACTAACAAAACTAGTATGGGTGCTGATATTGACATTGAATAATTGTTTTTAATGCTGTGTGTTTTGACGGATACAGCTATCAGCTGTTGTGCAGTGAGGTTGAGCTGTAATGAGAAGAAAAGGGAATCAAATGACCTTGTTACATATTGAGCAAACGCCTAGCTATTAACAGTAAAGGCACTAAAAATCAGAAGGTTTCTGAAGGCTTGTCAAGAAGACAATGTGAGTCAAAGAATGAATCAAGAGTGATAATGTGGAAAATAATATAGTGTTCTTCTGTGCCACCCGGGCTTTTGTTTTCTTTGCTCGCATGTAGAGGATAAATGCAGTTGGAGTACTTATTTATCAGGAAGAAATCTTTAAAAAAAAAAAAAAAGAAAGAAAAACGACTCTGACAGGTACACGCAAACACTCTCTTGAGAGTGTACTCTCAAAATGACTCATTTTTCTTTCACAGCATGCCTCAAAAAAGACCCTTTTCCACTTACTTTCAGGCTTTTTCCCCCCTTGTATTTGATGTTTACCGTGGCTTTATTATGTTTGTTGTTCTTTGATTCTGTTTCCCTCTTGTAGCTGGCAGGCCATTTAGTACGTTATATGGCAACATGAATCACAAGCTTGCGGGATCACATGGCGAGAAATGAAAAATCCTCCTTTATCTGAGGTGAATATCCTCTGTCTTCATTTCAGTGCAAAATCAATGCCAGCTAAAACACAAAGATGTGTGCCGCGAGAAAGAGAAGTTTTTTTTTTCCCGATAAAAAGAAAGATGGACTTGCAGTAAAGGGCAGAGGGGATCGTAAAGTGATAAAGTGGCTCCGACCTAAAGCAGTCCAGGATGGTTGGCATTTTCCCCAATTTTATGGTTTATCGTGCTGTAATGGTACAAGTGCTTTCTAATTACTTAAACAAAAGGTTAGTTTTCAGTGTGGCGCAGCAGATGTCTGTAGAAGATTATTGTGTCTGTGTAAAAAGACGCCTTCCTTTTGTTTATTTGCTTTCGGCTTTAAAGCCTTTTAGTAAACCTCAGGCCTCAACACACACTCTCAGTGCGCTCACAGCCACACACACATCACTCGCTCAATCAAACTTTACAAACTCATTCACAGGAGAATTGAGCCCATTTGATGAGAGCATCCACACAGGACAGCAGTAATTTGACAAAAGCTGTCGTTCTTTATGACAGGATTGTGACCTCTCAGAGCGCTCAGGGTGCAAAAAGGTCAATATCATCCAGCTTCCACACACACACACACACACACACACACACACTGCACACCCCGCTCCCAGACCCTCTTCCCTCTGGAGGAGATTGAAGTGGGGTCCTGTGTCGAGTTGCTCCGTGTCACTGAGCCAGTTACTGCAGCAATTGATAATTCTCGGAAGCAGCCACTTGGATGAAGGGTCAGCTTCTATTTTCTTCTTCTTCTTCTCTCCCTCTAAACTCAATCTCTCTTTGTCTTACATACATCTCACGTGTGTATCCAATCTTCCTGGATTTAATACTTTCTAACCCTTTTTTCACACATCTTATGGTTTGACCCCCTTCACCTCTGCTTCCTGTTTGAAAAGTTGCCTTACAGTTGATTCACACAGTATTATTGCCATTATTTTCACCCTGAGCTTGTTAAAGGGCCACAGACAGCAGGGTCTGATTCATCCAGCGAGATGGATTCACACCTCATGTTCTCCAATTTCCTCCGCCAAAAAGTTAATGTCACTTTTCTCTGCTCCTCACTGCTTTTGTCATTTCTTCCACAAATGACATTTGCGGAAACCAGACTTCATTCTGTCCTGCCTCTCAAAATATTACCTAACACGTATGAAAAGGTCACACATTCTCGTGGTCCGCTCTTACTCTTTTTCATTGATTAAAAAAAAACATGCCGTTCAAGGCACAATTACATGCTCCCAGCATCCCTCCCTCCTCCTCGGTCAGAAGTGCTTTCAACTTTACGAACTCAATTCCGTGTTAAGAGCAGTGAGTTTTGTTTTCCAGACCGCAAATAATTTTTCATTATCACATCTGGAAGATATGTTCCTATCAGCCTCCAGCATCTCTACGCTGCATGTATGCATGACGTCAACGAGACAACATCGATGAGTTAAAACAGCCAAGTTGTTTTGACAGTGTTTTCCAGTAACTAGACCAGAAATGCATATTTGAAAATCTCGACTCTCACTGAAGCTTGTTAAAAATTTAAACAGTACTGAACCTGGCAAGCAGTCATGTGTCACCCTCAGTTATTTAATGAAAGCTCTATGCTCTGCAAAGTTGCATACATGGATGGTAAAAGCAGAGTAATAGCCCAGAGCAACCGTGCAAGCAGATTTTTTGTAATGGGCATGTAGAATCACACTGGGTCAAGTTGCATAGATAGGGACCCCAACAACGAGTACTGCTAACAGTGATAAGGTTAGTAGCACTGTGGGACATTTGTATAGAGCTCAACAGTGAGGTTCTGGTGAAAGTGAAAATCCCATTCATAATCTGAATCGTGGATTTGATTAGTAGCCATAATGTCGTAACCATCCATGTAGGCTCACCACCAGCTGTGAGATTGTGAAACAATGGTATATGCACCTGTAGAAGAAGCCCATATGATATCAACCTTGTTTTAAGAAAAGCATGTTTTACTCACGATGTCATAGAGAAGTACTACACTACCCACAATCCTGGTGTCAGAGCAACATCTCTGATTGGTGGTGCTTAGCTGTTACCATGGAAATGTGTACCGTATCCGCAAACGGCTAGTGAAGGTACGCACTTGTACGTGCTGCTTCATCAAAGAGACAAAACGCCATTTTGGACTGAAAACGCTTATTAAATCTATAATGTTTTAATAATTTTGTTTTACCTTTGTACGGCACTTTTTAGGCAGACGCTTTACTGGAGTTCTTTTGGTCAAGTAGGGGAAAAAAGAATTTAATAATATAATAAATAGTATAATAAATACAATTAAAAAATATACACATTGTAGTAAATTAAGAGATACACACAATTGACAGAATAAAGATGTTCATAGTAAACAAAAAAAAAGTGTATAAAAATACAAATGGAAAGTGTGTGTGTGCATGTAGAGGCGGAGATGTATGTCTCTTGGCTCTATGACTTCAAATAATTATGTGCACATTCTTGTATCATTGCCTTTTTTCTGTTTTTCAATGTTTTTGCTCTGAATCAAATGTTTTATGGTCACGATTCATCTCGTAGCTGATTGGCTTGGTTTCAAAACTCTTTATATAAAGATTATCTGAAACGTCAATGGAGTAAATGAATCACTTCCGGAACCGGAGCTGTTGAAAAAGTGTGCGGTCACTGTTGAGCGCTATAGAGTGACCGGCAGATAAGTGTGAGCGCTGGTCTCAGTTCAGAAAAGTCATTGCATCATTTGGTGTATTGACTTACATCACATCATTTAGGCCACAAGCGAGTTGAAACATGATTGCATAAACTGTTATTTTTGTATTTCCGCGTCCCTAGAAAATATGGTAATAGGCCAATTTATTCCTCCAACCCAAATGTTAATCATAACCCTGCAGCATCTACCGCTCTGATTGATGTAGTAACAATGACTGCCTTAATAGTAAGCCTTCTCCGTGACTGCTTACAAGCCTCTCCGCTATTTGGGGATTCCTTGATCCTTCCCCCGCAGATGGGATATCAAAACATGGCCGCCCCACAATTAAAAGTAGATAAGGAGCTCAACGGAGAGGCCCTGGGTCAAGCTTAGACGCACGCCGCCAAGGTCAGATAACCGAAGAGAGATCAGAGCTTATACTGGAGGTATTTCCTGTGGCACCGACACAAAGGTCTGATGGCAGTGTGCTGTTGTTGTAGTAGTAGTAGTAGAAACAGGGGCAGAGATTACTCCTGGTAGGATCAGATCAGACAGATTGAGCGGGGGCTGGGTGGTTTCACAGTCACTTAAGAGAACGACACACTTGGACGAGCTCCCTTCACTGGGCATTAAACACAATTAAGTGCAGGCACTGTGTCCCTCCCCGCTTGGACTCTTAAACCTCCTCGTGCTCTCCTCGCGAGCTTTAAGTCCACTCTATCTAACTGGCCTCTTAAACGTATTCCTCCCCTGCCTCTTTCCTCGAACCCTTCCTCACGCTCTACCTAATCTAGCCTTCTGTAGAGTGTCAGCCACGATCCCGTATATTAGCCGCCCTGCATAGGGACATGACCTTTACCAGCCTTTTCAATTGACGGTGTTCATTCTCCCTTTTTTAATCACAGAAGCACAAAGGGCCAGCGGGTGCCTCCCAGCCAATACAGTTGCCTCTGAATTATTTAGACGATAGATGATTGAAAGTCTTACCAGCACCACTGCACCTTAAGGAGTGGTCTTACTCAGAAATCCAATGCGATTTTACTGTCATCTATATGTGACTAAACGAGTGTCCGACCTTCTCTCGGAGTCTGCTGGGCGGGCTCTGTTTCGCAGCCTCCCTCGCCTTCGACCTTGACAGCAGCACTCAGACTTTATTTGTTAGAGCGCCGTCTCCAATCTTTCACAGAATCACACCCTGGGCAGCGCAGTGAATCCGTGCTGGAATTTGAGTACTCTCAAACAGGCGCTTTTTATCTACCCTGATCCATTTACGCTGATTCTTTCTCTCCCTGTCCTCACATTTTAATTGCATCTAGTCATTTCTGAGTCCTCGGGAGAGCGCGTTTATCATTCATCCACCTCCTGAAGCGATCTCATCCATCGAGGTCAGCCTTCTCAAAGGTCACAGGTTAATGAGAGCGACAAAGCACTCATCTGACACTTGAGAGGGGGTTACTTGAACTCAGTGTAGGTATCTACAGATCATGTAGGAGTCATTAGAACTCCGGCGTCTCTCACCACCTCATGAGGCTCGCATTTGTTTCTCTTACACATCATCACCTCACCTCTCCGAGAGCCACTTTTGAGTTCGGTGGACTTGTAATGCGCTTTAAGTCACTTTGTTTGCCTGCGGTGCGACGCAGCCGATCAACAGACTTGTGCCATTAGTCAGACTGAGGCCACTCTTGTTTGTTGTGAAAGTGCTGCAGCATATTTCCAGGTTTGTTATCAGCTGTGTTGTTTATCAGTTAAACGTTGTCAGATCCAGAAAATTAGCGCTGCGTGTGGTGGATTAATTAATTTACTGCGACTGTGTGCACACTGTGTATGAATGTCTGCCTCTGTGTGTGTGTGTGTGTGTGTTTGTTTGTTTGCACGCACAGCAGGTTTGTTGTACATATTGCTGACAGGCATTAAAGTGTGCTTGAGCAGCGGTGCAAAGATGAGAAAGGAAGAGGGGAGCAGTGTTAGGAGGGCTGCGGTGCGATGATTTACCATGGTGCCGTTCCATATTTTACCTCATTTGGGATTTTCTTTTTATTCATGGCTAGATTGCCTTGGGTATTTCATTCTATTAGGTGCAGGCAAAAGTGTCACCACTTACCTCCCAGCCTATATTTCACAGAGTGGTAGGCATGCTGTATGGCTCTTATCTCTGATAGATGGACCAACACATCAGCAGATGGGACACTTCGGCAATCAAAGCCTTCCATAAACACTTCCTTGCTTTAATGGACTCGCATTGCGGACCTCACACACGTCAGCGGGGGCCTGGCAGGGTGACAGTGGGGAATTAGGGGATTGCTCCCTCTAGGTGAAGTTCACGTCCACTGCAGGCGGTTTTGGAAGGCTTGGAAGTTTTCATTTTAGAGGGTGGCAGTAATTACATCTCTGTTTGTTCTGGATTTAACGTAATCAGCTCAAACATGCAAAATCAGCACGGCCCAAGTCCAATTTTTGCTCTAATCTCTTGCGGAGCTGTTATTGGCTTATCATCGTTTTAATTGCTGTAAACCCTCTTGTTTTTTGAGCGGTGTTTGGTGATGGATGACTGGGTGGGCAATTGAGTCTGCTTTTTGAGCTGGGATTTATGTTCATTTAGAGCTAACCTTACACTGTAGATTATGTATTATTCAGAAGGTCTGTCATTGCGACTGAAAATGAAGTTATTGGCAATAATTTCTGTAGCCAACTCTGAAAAGCGACTTATCTGCTGTTTGTTTTCTAACCTTGTCACCTGTCTTATCTCCTGCCTTGCAGTTATGCGGCTGTGGGCTGCTCGGCGTGGGCATCTGGCTCTCTGTGTCGCAGGGCAGCTTCGCCACCTTCTCGCCCTCATTCCCCTCACTGTCGGCTGCCAACATGGTCATCGCCATCGGCGCCATCGTCATGGTAACGGGCTTTCTCGGCTGCCTGGGTGCCATCAAGGAGAACAAGTGCCTGCTTCTGAGCGTGAGTTCAATATACATACCTATGCAATGCCCCATTATGAAAAAGACGCACGCAGATGCCTGTCTAAGCAATAATTCAGACACTCTCTCACTCTGTCTCTCCTACTTTGAATATTCTCACATTCCCCCGTATCAGCCATGCAAATATTGACAGAAATGTCTTGGGGAGACAGCCTCTCGCATATGCGACTGTCTATACGCCCACACACGCTGGTCACAGGCCAGCGAGAACTCAGCAGTGTATCTGTATTTGTCTTCCAGCCGGAACCTCGGCGGAGGTAGACGGCTGACAGGAGGAGTTCAGTCTGCTTTGTATCAAACCTCAGGGAGTTTCTAAGGAAAATTGGAGCTGAGCAGTGAGATTCTCCCCGTCTGCAAATTAACACCAACGCATTCATGTCATTCCTATGGCTTTGGTCACATCCCAGAAAAAAAGAGCTGTCAGTCAAGAGGCCTTTTGTGTCACCACCAACGTGGTTGAACTACTTGTATGTACACGGCGCGCTAAAAGCACTTGATATTTTTGCGCTCAATAATTGAGGGAACGTTCTATTATTCATTACAAAGACTCCTCTGTCCTCTCCACTGTTTGCCCAAAGTTGTACAAGTGTTTTATCTTAAGCACAAGTTAATTACCGAAGTTCACCCAATGGAATGAGGTTCGTGTGGATCCGCTCAAAAAGAAAAAAAAACTTTCATGTATAGAAACTTTAAATGAGAAGTGGAGCCGGGGCTCTGGGTACTTAACATCACAAACAGCTCAATCCCCCGAAGCTCTTGCATCAGTCAAAAGCCCCACCAAATCCTCAGTGTTCGACATGGCTTCCTTCACCTGCCGTGAAGCAGAGAGAGGAAGACAGCGGAGTGAAGGGAAAGAGAAATGAAAGAAAAAAAAGAGCTGATTTAATGGGAAATCTAGAAGTTCTGATGTTTCTCATTAAGTCTCTTGCCGCATCTGTGTGTGGCAGCGTTTCATATTTGGCCACAGTAATTCTGTTCAGAGGCGTCTTGATATAGTCGTCGTTGTTGTTGTTGTTTTTCTTAGTCTGTCTGTCCGGCTCAAGGGGTGGGTGGTGTCGGGGGGAGAGCAGGACGTGGAAACATCAGAGTGGGTTTAGATCTCCCGCAGCAAACAGATCTGAGCGTCTACCTTGACATAATAATATCTCTGAAGTTACTCTACGGACAACTCTCTCTGGATTAGAAATATATTCAAAGCCTAGACACCCTTTGCAGCAAATTTTCAGTCTCTCTTTTTGGCTGCCAAAACTTGTTTACTGAGACAAATTTGGGAAAAAAAAGACAAAGTGGGAAAGATAAGACTGAAATATCCAGCAGAAACCTCAACACTTTCAAACCTTGAAAATGTGAATCGCTACATACGCCCACAAAGCTCACACCGTCATCTGAGCGCCACCGATGTGGTGTACAGAAGCTGCTCCTTTAACTTTCAGCACAAGGAAAATGTGACAAACCAACTGTGAAGGCACAACAGTGATACGCTAAACTGGCAACCCAGATACTTAACCATCGGCAAACTGTTTCATTTGGTGCCTTGACACAAATAATAGCCTACCCCCTTCCTCCCAAATGGGTTTGGTATTATGGGGTTTTCTAGAATCTAGGTTTGCGTGCCTCCTCCCATGCTGTACAGAAGAAGCTTGGTAAATATTGAGTGGATGGGAGTCAAGTAGGGAGAGGAGAATGGTAGATCAGATGCAAGGCTGTGTTGGAAATTAAACTAGGGAGGTATTAAACCTTCTTTCCCTCCTCTCACATCCGTTCACGAGCCCTCCAGCACTTAGATTCTCCTTTTTTTATTTCCTCTGTCTCTCCCACCTCCTCCTTCATCTCTTTTGTTCTGTCTTTCCTTATCGTATTTGAGTGTTTCTGAGTGTGTGTGACTGTTGCTTTGTTTTATTATTGAGAAATCTGGGTTACTGTATATTCTGCTCACAAACTGAGATCATTGACTGTAGCCTTAAAGGAACAGTTCAACATGTTGCAAAAAATATGCTTATTTGCTTTCTTGCTGAGAGGTAGATGAGAAGATCGACATTACTCTCATGTCTGTATGGAGCTACCGCCAGCAGTCAGTTAGCTTAGTTTAGCACAAACACAGGAAACAGAGGGAAACAGTCAGCCTGGCTCTGTCCAAAAAGTAACAAAATCTGCCTACCAGCACCTCTAAAGCTCACTAATGAAGACATTACATCTTATTTGTTTAAGTGCTGGTCTATTTGATGGCTGGGCAAAGTCACATCCCACAGTCTTGTTGTCACAGTCAGTTAGGTTGCCAGGGAACCAGCAGAGACTCCAGTCCGGCACATTACCCCCAGTAAAACTAAGTGTCCTTTTTACATTTTGTTTTTTGTACAGGGAAAAAAAACAAGATGATATAACGTGTTAATTAGTGAGCTTTAGGGGTGCTGGTTAGCAGATTTGTTTTTCAGACAGAGCCTCTGTTTTCTTCTGTTTCCAGTCTTAATGCTAAGCTAAGCTAAAAGGCTGCTGGCGGTAGCTTCACATTTACTGTACTGCTTAATGCTGGCCCACACTTAACTTAAGAGACCCAACACGTAATGACATGTTGTGTATAATCTAACAGTTTTGTTCCTATAGTGTGTGGTGAGAAACAATTTGGCCAAAACAGCACATCACACAACTAACAGATTTCATGAACAAAAAGAGTCCCGACTCCAAAAAATGGAAATCTTACAAACTATTTCGCAATCAAACGTGACTTAAGTGTAAACAAACATGGCGGACGACGGGCAGGAAGAATTAGAGATGTTAGTTCTTGCACTACTTTGTACTGAAAATTCACAAAGGATGGATGGATGAAGTCACGTTAAATAAATGTTGTGTTGTTGCCACAAATGAACAAGTTGGTCCTCCATTTCTGAGGTCCATCTTACTACTACTTTATGCTTCGCGTTTTGCGTTAGTTCATGCATTAGCCACGGCCGAAATGACAGCGGTGGTTGTCCTTCTGCTTCAGTCAGCTTGGTTCTCGATTGGCTATCGTTCTTTCCCACGTGACTGGGTCATTGGCTGTCCTCAGGGGTTCTGCACGCACAACGGGATATCAGATCGTGAATGTTAAACGTGTTTAATTTTGAGATCGTGTTGGACTTCCAAGCTGATCGGGGGACGTAAAAAACACACTTAACATAATCACACCACAGGAATATCTGGAAATATAAAAAAAATCGGGGCTTTGATGACGATTGTCGGGCCCAAAATCAACTTGATTCTTGTGTACTGTGTACCCAGCATTACTTTACTGCTTTAAGTGCGTGTTCGTGCATGTGAGCGTGCCCCTCTGGCTCGTTCACGGCCGCCGCTCTGCACTGCTCTCATACGGCGGTTACCGCTGATAACGCCATCCTAACAGACGTCGCCGTTGCGGAAGCATAACGCCCACTCTCTGGTTCTCCCCTCAGGTTAACACTGTTAGCTCTGTCAGCAGTGTTGACATTGTTTTCACTGTTAGCACCGTTAGCTACGAGCCACCGGCTCAGCTGTCGCCATGTTCATAGCCATGCAGAGGCAACAGAAATGCTCCCAATCTCGCATTTAGCACCTTAAACCGGAATTGACTGATCATGTTTCCGTGCATAGATACAGAAGGAATCACTCGCACATTACATTTGAGCATAGCTGGAGCATGAATCAAAAGCGCTACAAATCACAGAAGCACAGCTTATTGAAAAATGTAGTCGTAAACTGTCATGTACAGGATGCTGTTTTTCCTCACATCCTGTAGAGACACAAATGGCTGCAATGGAGGCCTCTCAGCTTTATATTCAACATGTTTTCACCAGCATGACAAGCTAGATTAACAATGCTGCCACAGCAATTGTTAAAACAAGGCTCTCTCCCCTCTCTCTGACAGTTCTTCATTGTCCTGCTGATAATTCTCCTGGCAGAGCTGATATTGCTCATCCTGTTCTTTGTGTACTCAGATAAGGTAAGTTAATTTCGTTTTTCCATGTTGTGCCTGGATGTTAAAGCTAACGTCTCTTATTGTTCCAGTTAACTCTGCGGCATTTTCTTCATGCACACTCACTCTTCACCACGGCTTATCCATAGTGTGTGTACACGCAATGCCACGGCTGTCAGGCATACAACGCAGTTTGAACAGCCTAGTCTCGGAAAGTTGGTGTCTTAAAACTTGCACAAACACACACACACAAACTGGAGCACACACAACTGCACAAAGCAATAAAAGGTGTTAGTGTGATAAACATATCTCTCTCCAGTTGCTTCCAGGTATCTGAGTTCACTGAGTTCAGTTTCTTTGGTTGTTTCTCAGGCAGGAGGTTGAATATCTTCATTCAGCCATTAACCCAGCAGTCAAAGGTTAGGCCACTAAAGGCAGCCCAATCCCCACCAGTTGGCTCCCTGTAATTGTCCCCAAGCAAATTTCCCATGACCCCCCCCCCCCACATGGGCTCAAGTCAGGTGTATGTCCGTGTGGTGGCAACAGATGACGATATGTAAAGCTTTGGAGATTATTGACAGCCACAAACAGACTAGATTCTTCGCCATGTTTAATCAAAATGTCCCCATAAATGTTTCATCCTGAACATGACAAATGTCTTGTGCGGGGGAAAGCAATGAAGACTTCTATCTGTTTTCAAGGACACGTCATTGATAGATCTATTTATATATTCAAAGTCTCTATGTCGCCCGGCCCCCGGGGCGCCGGCTAATTCTCGCTCTTTGTTCTGAGGTTATTGCTCAAACTTACTCTCTCAGGCAGATAAAGGAATTCATTTAGCAGCCAATCCATTCTCAGATTTGGATCAGGTCTCGGAGGCACACCCTGTCAGGAGTAAATATGTCTGTTGCCTTATCTCCAAAATATTACCGGCTTAACTTTGAAAAAAAAAAAAAAATCCAAACCCTGATCCCTCCAGTGGAATTTAAATAGAGAGACTCTTGACTTCACAGCAGCGCCTTCCCATCACCTGTGAAGTCGGGGAAAGATAGCCAAGCCGGGCTGAGGATTTCTTAAATGTGAAATCAAATGAGCCTGCATTAGTAAGGGACGGGGCATTAGTCGGGGAGAACTGTCTCATTCACACTAGTTCCAGTGGATAGCAAGCGTATTTTATGTTTCTCCCATCTTGCCAAATTGCAGTGTGTTTATCCTGGCTTCGACCTAATGGGATGTGAAGCCACGATAATGCTGATCGCTACCCAATATATTTCCCTTTATTGGTCTTCAAATGTCATTGGAAAGCAAGGTCATTACAGCAAATTATATGTTATTGGAGATGGCATTTTCAGACTGCCTCTAAATAAGACATCCTGTAAATTTGAGAAAATAATGTGGCGCTATCCCTCGGACGGCGTTATATGGGAAGAACTGGATGAAGGACAATCGCTGTCCATCACACGAGGCCTTCAGACATTGCTCTGTTTTTCTTTCTCTCCTCTTGACTCGCTTCTCTCCAGTGAGATCTAGTATGCTGTGTGAGGCTCTCCTCATCCTCTGCTACAGGCTGTGATCAGAGGAATGGCTAATTCACTTCTCCTATTTGATCTTCTAATCACAAGGCATTTATTAACAAGTCTGGAAGACATACAGTAGTTGGCAGATTTTGAATGTGTATCGGCAGAGGCCTGCAAAACAGATATTTTAGTCTTTCAAATAGGTCATCTTTAAGTCATGAGTGACGCCTCTGTAAACTGTGATCTTTCCGGGTGACAAGCTGTCGACGAGATGTGGGGAAGAAACGAACATATAGTATCTGGAGGAACATTTTTTTTTTTTTAACTGCTTTCATTTAGTCACACTGTCTCCCTCCTTCTCTCTGCATTTCCACCACTTTAATCCTGTATAAGAGGTTCTGCTCTTTCATCTTAATGGAGAGTTTCTTTCTCGTATTCCTCAAACCAGCAGTCTTTGCCTCCAGGTATGGCTTATATGTAGGTACCCCCTGTTTCCCTCCGCAGCCCAGTGGTGTTAAGCTCTCTGATTAAATGCCATGTAGAGGCCGTAGTATAATAAAGGCTGGCCCTGCGGTTAGCAACCAGCTGACTACAGCAGATGGCTGGGCCACAAACCAGATTACAGCCATCCGTCTTTAACGCCGTGACCTCATTGTGCCTACGCCGACCCAACACGCCGAGCCGAACGCCAGCGAAGGTTTACTACCTCAGAATGAGGAAGCAGAACCTGGAGAGCAGAGAACGGGGAAGCACCAGAGCATGTGCATGGGGGTGGACACAGGTGAGAGAAAAAAAAAAAAAAAAAAGGAGGTGAAGGCAGGGAAGGGAAGGAAGATAAATCTGTTTTCGAGAGGGAAGGTTTTAGAGGAAAGAGGTAGAAGTACATAAATATATTCTAAAGGGAGGATCAAAAGGGGATAAATGTGACAAAAGTGAGGTCAGGTGTCGCTGTAAAGTTTTAGAAAGAGAGTCAGGAGAGAGGCAATGATGTCCTGGAGGAGGATGGGGAGTTAATCACATTAAAGACTAGTTCAGAGGGGCGCCCCAGTAGCTCACCTGGTAAAGTGGTCGCCAAAAGCTTCATTTTACAAGATTTGAAGATTTGAAGATTAGAAGATGGTAGCATTTTTGCCCAATACTCGTTTTTACTGAGCAGAGCTCGAACGCATCATAATGCAACTGAATGGAATATCAGTTAACGTTATCTCTTTAGCTCCGTGCTGTCAGCAGAAGAGCCGGTCACTGTGATTACTCTGACCAGCATGCATGGGAATGAATTACTATATAATACATTTCTGATTAAGTTAGTGGTTCCAAATGTTTTTAAGCTTCAGTGGGCAGAAATATTTTTGCCATCATTGGGCAAAAATTCCAAAATAACCTTTCAGCATATTGTAATTCAAGTGTTCTGAGAAATAAC
>CAKAOI010010863.1:0-63139 GCA_916701655.1 Sebastiscus albofasciatus | reverse complement strand
CCGAGCCGAACGCCAGCGAAGGTTTACTACCTCAGAATGAGGAAGCAGAACCTGGAGAGCAGAGAACGGGGAAGCACCAGAGCATGTGCATGGGGGTGGACACAGGTGAGAGAAAAAAAAAAAAAAAAAAGGAGGTGAAGGCAGGGAAGGGAAGGAAGATAAATCTGTTTTCGAGAGGGAAGGTTTTAGAGGAAAGAGGTAGAAGTACATAAATATATTCTAAAGGGAGGATCAAAAGGGGATAAATGTGACAAAAGTGAGGTCAGGTGTCGCTGTAAAGTTTTAGAAAGAGAGTCAGGAGAGAGGCAATGATGTCCTGGAGGAGGATGGGGAGTTAATCACATTAAAGACTAGTTCAGAGGGGCGCCCCAGTAGCTCACCTGGTAAAGTGGGCGCCCCATGTACCAAAGCTCAGTCCTTACCGCAGCGGCCCGGGGTTTGAATCCGACCCGTGGCCCTTTGCCGCATGTCATCCCATATCTCTCTTCCTTTTGGAACTATCACTGTCACTGTCAATTTAAGGCAAAAAGCCCCATAAGATAATCTTTAAAAACAACAAAAAAAAAGAATAGTTCAGAGATCACAAGTACAGACATCCATGATAACAACTAGGGCTGCGATTATGGCAAAAATGATAATCATGATTATTTTGATCAATATTGAGATCACCATTTTATTATCATGATTTTTCATAGATTTTTAGGGACAAAATATTTGTATTGCAATTTCACATTTAAATAAACCGAGCGCTGCTTTCACTTCCATGTTGCGCTACATTCCAACCATCGAAAAATTCTAAATGTTATCCTTTTATTTTGTTATTGTCATCTATAGTAACATGATTAGGAAATAAATGATTGTGTTTTTATTTCAATATTTGCTTTGATTTAAAGAAATCTTTCCATTTATAGTTGCAATGTGAAAACATCTCCTTCAAACAACTGGATTTATTCAAGTTTCTCGCCAAAAGCTACATTTTACAAGATTTGAAGATTTGAAGATTAGAAGATGGTAGCATTTTTGCCCAATACTCGTTTTTACTGAGCAGAGCTCGAACGCATCATAATGCAACTGAATGGAATATCAGTTAACGTTATCTCTTTAGCTCCGTGCTGTCAGCAGAAGAGCCGGTCACTGTGATTACTCTGACCAGCATGCATGGGAATGAATTACTATATAATACATTTCTGATTAAGTTAGTGGTTCCAAATGTTTTTAAGCTTCAGTGGGCAGAAATATTTTTGCCATCATTGGGCAAAAATTCCAAAATAACCTTTCAGCATATTGTAATTCAAGTGTTCTGAGAAATAACCAGACTTCTGCACCTGCTTCTGCTTTAAAAAATCTGCAGGTCATTTCAGAGAGAGCGTTCTTATTGTCTGTCCTCCGGCCATGTGGGCCGTGCTTGGTATTTCCTCGACTGATCTCAACATGGCTGCCGGGTCACAAACTTTCTAATTTTACAGCTAAATAGTACACTACAAGATGTTTCTGAAAACATTTGATGAGAGAAATAGGCATTACAGTAACAGAATATTTATTCATATTTGATCAGCTCTGCCTAGTTTGACCGTTTGATCGGAGTTCACGAGTGATGGACAGCCAGCTCTCATAGACGGCAGCTGGACGACAGACTGCAGATCAGCTCTGATTGGTTGTTTTCCTCCAGCCTGTGAAATCTTGCAGATGCCATTAGGAGCACTGGAAGACACCACAAGACACAGAGGAACATGATTTGTTTCAGATTATCTGTCTCATGCACTACTGTCAGGATATAGTGACCGATTTATAAACATTTTTTTTTCATATCATATTTTCTTCAATCTCGCCTACTGCTGCTTTAAGGTTGTTCCTCCACGGATTATTTTGAATTTATAGCTGTGACAAATTGCAGCTTTAGATCTTCTTCGCTCATACTGAAGAACTTTCACACCTGTTGTGTGTGTGTGTGTGTGTGTGTGTGTGTGTGTGTGTGTGTGAGACATTAGTGACTGTGCCGCTGTGTGCTGACGTAAAACCATCATGTGACAGCTGCACATTTGTGTGTGACCGGCAAAAATCAGATATGCAGCTGCTGAAAACCAGCCGGCTTCGATCGGCTGCTGACTGACGGTTCATCTCTAGCTGTTAGTTTAGGAAGCGCTTGATTTATGCAGCAGAGTTTTCTATGAGTAGAGCACATGTTTTAAACGTCAATATCGCGGTCGATCATGTTCATTTAATCGCGGGAAGTCAAAGCTGATCGTGATTAATATTTGATTAATTGTGCAGTCCTACTAACAACCCAACAAACCAGCCCACACATCCAGTCATGTGTTGCATTAGTTGCAGGCAGAATTATGTTCAATCCTTGGCCATGTTATTTTTTTTTTTCCAGACCAATTACAGAGAAGTAGCGGGGGTCTTCCCCTCGCTCTGTCGAGTGCCCCGGCCTCAGGGTACCCAGCGTAGGCTTGCAGAGCAACTGAGGGAATTAAGTATAATTTTTAATGATGTGCTGTCGGGGACCTCTGGCTGTGATTCTGTTTCTCTCCACATCATTTATTACACTTTCCGGGCAGTTAGCTAACACACTTGTCCAGAGCTGAGCAATGCGAGCAACAGTGAAATATTGTTAGTTTCGGTTCTTAGGGGTCCTCGAGAGTCAAAGGATGATTACAGCCAGTGTGCCCTGACAATATACACGTGACCCAAGAATAATTGTGGGACAGAGTGTAAGAGAACTGAACACTTTGTACCTTAGAGTGAACGGAACAAATTAAATGTGAAAAAGGAAGCTGTTGTGTGTTCACATGAGTTCATCCTTCAAAAGTGTACAGCTAATAATGGAAGATGGGGTGTGACTGTCACTTTAGTGGCTGGTTATGAGGTAGCACTCCTTCAATACTGTTGTACGGCTGACTGGAGATGAGCCAACAGAGTCTCTGTGATGTGACAATACAGAAAAAGACCTGCTTTCTTTTACTTGAAGAAACGGTACAATAAGTGACAATTTGTTCGGAATTGTGTAGCTGTTTAAGACTTCATAGAATGAGTCATGTTTAACGACTGAAGACGAGATGAGAGGGAAGAGATGAGGTGAATAGAACAGGGAGTACAAATTCGAAGAATAGTCATGCTAAGTGGAAAATTTGGTCTGTCTAGAGTCCTCTTTTACAGTAAAGACCCCTGGGACTGGTGTCGTTTTCCCGTTTCACCAATGGAAGCCTGCTTTAATTGAAAATTTCAAATTTTTTCCACTGTTCCCACTTATGTCATCAAAACTTACCTCAACCATAACCCAAATGACTTGGCTTAAATGTTATGGTCCAAATGAGCCATCATTTGTCGTACCAAAACCATTTTTCCATTCCAGTTTTCCATTTGATTTCACATGAACCATCATGGGAATGCATTTGTTTTCCAGAGTCTAGATAGTCTGTTTGTCGTGTTATGATGTGCATGTGTCAAGAAACTGCCCTGGTTTTCTAGGAGGGTAAATGTACAAGTAAAGGAAAGAGTGTTTGAAGTGGCTATAATTGATATTTTTTACATTAACAATGGATCACGTGACTACCTGATTGTGAAAAGGGTTGCCCATCGTGACAAACCCATGGAGAATTATCATCCAATTCTGCATCTGCAGTTCCTCAGGCTTCAACGTTAGTGTTTGGTTAACTCTCACCGCTCTCACCACATTGTTTCTAGCCACAGGAAGCAGCTGATTTTAGGCAAAAAAGCTCTAAAAGAACGGTTTATCCTACCAACCCAGCACCAAACAGCAGACAAACGAAGATAGCAACCTGCTGGTGAACATAGTGGAGTATTTAGCAGATAAAAGCCCCAGTGAAACAGAAGTTAGAGCATCTTTAGCTTCTGTATTGTGACATATTCCCCAATGAAACAGAATGTTTGAACGGCATACAGTTACAAGAGGGATTTGAATCAAATCTTTCGCATTTGATCGGACCACTAAAAAGTGGGCAGGTTTAGAATGTATCACGATCCGGAGCTACAGAGACCAGAGACACACACACACCTCCCTAGTCGCTTAAAGTTGCAGACTGATTGATGCATGGATGTTATGATATTATTGGTTGAAATTGGTGGGTACTGGCTTACATAAGCACATGCTATATTTTGTTTTTCAGGAAAGAAAAGATGATTGAATTTTGATGTAAGAAATACCTTTTTATTTGCATATATTGTGAAATAGGTAAACAATATGACCGAGGATGTGACTAAAATAGTTTAAAAGGCATTTGTCATTTCAGGAGTTGGTGGAGACCAATATATTGGAATATTGGACTTGTGTTCACCACATGGTCAGAAAAACGACTCCAAATGAACAATAATGTTGCTCCGTATCTGCTGGATGTGTAATTAACTCTGTCACCTAAAAGGTGATAATATGTTGCTGTTTTGTTCACAGCTTGTATCCGCTGCTCCAATTGACCCAAACAAGCACAGCTTTTACAGATTTTTCAGTGAGAATTTGGTGTTTTTCCCTTTTTTTCTTTGACTTAATGCCTTGACTCTACCTCAGTTATGCATGGCAGGCTCATCTGTGGCTCCAAGCTCTCCTGTCAGTGTGCACAGAAGTTAAACTGGCTACATTTTTCCATACTGAATGAACCATTTGTCTCATTTCACGGGTTGTGTTTTCATTTAGTTGGTTTCTTTCTCCGAGTGGTAATATGTCTACTAAACCTCCCGCACAGTCTGTCGATGTTCTTTTTCTTAGTGAAATTGTACTGCAGAGGCTGTGATTCATTTAAACACTGTAACATCGTTTGAAGATTGTAATCGCTCAAAGTGATAAATAGCGGTTGGATAAAAGTGAATAAAACTCACACAATACACTAATTGCTCTTCTATACACCCATTACACCACCTACTGCAAACAAGCAATACTTTCTGGTGTTTTGTGAGGAACTCAAACTGCCTTCCGAGACACAAGTTGTTAGCCAGTAGTCCTCGGAGGCAAAACTAATGAGAAGGAAATACAGGGGAGATGCACTGGGGTACAATAACATATCTCTACACTTGTTATTCCATGGCAGAATTTGTCACCTCCGTGGCACAGATGTGACCTTTCCTGTCTCAACAGGAAAATTGGATTCGAGAAGCATTTTCAACATCGAAACGTCAACAAAAAGATCAGATCTTTTACATTTGTGAAAATGGGAGCAGTCAGCTCTGTCATGGTTGTGCATTCCAATAATGAGTAAGCAGTGTAGCTCCATGTCTGCACGGTGACAAGTCCCCTAGGTGTTTACATGTCACCAAGATCTGGGGGCCCAATTCTGACAGTAAGGAGTCATTGCACATTAGTTATTAATGTCTCTGTGCCTCTGGGACAAAACCCCTCCCAAAAATATGCTTGTGACATTTTGATAAAAGTGAAAAATGATATTGTTTAAAGCATAAAAGAAACAGAAAATTTAATAAAGAATAGCTTCAATAACTTATCATTTTGTAATTTTAGTACTGGCTGGCTGTGTTTTATTATTACAGTGTCTCAAGTGACAGGCAGACAGGTGTTTATCAGACAATCCACCACCCACTGTCTGTTCTCTTGCTTTAGTGCACAGTGACAGAAAACACACACCAATTTGGATAGAAAGCCTATTCCTTCCTCCACCCTGTCAACCTGTATATCTGTACGTCTCCTTCTGTTTTCTCCCTCCTTGTGACACTCGTGTGTCCACCCGGCTGGCCGAGCTGAACCCCTTTGGATTTCCGTGATGAATGCGCTGTCCTGTATTGCTGAGCTTGGACTCGGTCAGCCCGGAGGAAACCACCAGTTTATCTGTGTAATGAGAAGTATGAGCCGTGTGTCAGGGTGTTGTCAATATGCCACATCTGAGAAATTGCATTGATGCCCTGTGGCAACCTTCAGATTAAAGTTACCAGGAGTTAGATGTGTTTGGTGTTGGACTGTTATTTGTGAACAATTTCTAGTATCAGCAACATGAGCTTCAGTCAAGAAGTTAGTTTTCCTCGTCAGAAAAAAAAATAGGCTAATACAACAAAGAATGTGTTTGTATCTGCTCCTTTTGCAAGGAGAAAATGGGTCAGAGTGTTGCATGATCAAATCCCTGTTTGTTCTGCAGTCATTTGTCTGCCTCTCGTTAGCGGTAAATCTGGATCATTAAGCTTCATTTCAGGCCGTAACAAAGACTTTCACACATGAAACGTAAGATATGCACAGACTTATTGGCGACTCAGAAGATGATTTTTATTGTAGTAGGGGTGCCCCCCTTCCTGCTCTCTAGTGACTGTGTTAGCGCGAGGAGTCAGTAATGAGCGAGCAGCATCACATATAGCCTAGATGGAGAGGAGAAGATAGAGGGTGGAAACAAAGTACGAGGCAGAGATTGATGATGCTGCTCTTCATCTCATTTCCCTGCACAAGGACAGATATGGTAGGGCCCTGCAGCCCGAGGTGCAACGCACAGATACGCTCCTCTGCATCAGCAAAGTCACTGAGCGAGAAAGAAGAATGTGATTTGAAACGATACTAATCTCATTTCAAAGGTTTCAGAGGATGTTTTCAAATGGGTTTTCCATGATTAATGATTACGAAAGCATTTTGTTGTCAGGGAAACTTTAATTACTCATTAAAAAGATCTGTTTGACTTTTATGTTTAATTCAGTAAATAATTTCCTCACGCCATTGAGCTCAGAAAACCGAGGTTTAAGGGTTTTCTTCCCACCAATAAATTTTCTGACCCACTTGAAGGTCTTATTGGGAACACTTTTATGAAGACAAATATTTGATTAATTGTGCAGTATAGCCTTTAGTAAGATGCCAAATAAAAATATGGCTTTTCCTGTAAAATAAATAATGATTGTGAATTAATCATTTAAAAAATGTTGGCGGGTCCAAAATGAATGTTTTGTTTATCTCTGTGGAATAATCTGACCTTTTGGTTCCCACTTCTAACAAGGCTTGTGAGCCAATAGTAAAACAACGTTGTTATCACGTGGTATAAATGGCTGAGATTGACAGTAAATACCTGGCAACAACTTGTTGTGAAGTGAATGCAATGGAATCGGGGAGAATGTGACATCTAGTGGCTGAATGTTATCAAAGTTATCAATAGCACCTTTAATTTAAAGCTTAATCTAATTTTCTGTGTGATCAAAGGAAGGTTTTTGTCTGTCTCTCATAAAGTATATAACAGTTTACCGATTACAGGTGTCTGCTGAGCTACACCGGTAATAAGTCAAGTGACATTAGCATTGTATTCCTTTTATAAAAGCAGGCTAGACGTTATCTACCGGGCTGCTTATTCTTTTTTTAACTGAGGGATTTACTGAGCAGCCTCCAAACAGTCCTCCTCCCTCTCTGAGTAAAGAAATTGAAGAATAGCTGAAAGCACCTTGTTTTGTCAGGCGGTGACAGCCGTGATGCCGCCTCTTGTATTGTGTTCAGATTTTTCTTTTTTTTTCCCAGTCTGAGGCCTTAAGCTTTAACTATTAAAGCAAGTGCCTTCCTTTTGTTGTGATATAACTTGTACTGCCTGTGAAGACGTACGGCATGGTTCTGGCAGTGCATGTCATTTCTCCAGTAATAATTACCCCCGTATCTGAAGCGCCTCTCAATCTGTCCTGGCAGTTAGCAAATCCCCACGGGCAGAGCGAACCGCAGGAGAACTAAAGCTCTGATTTTGTATCTCATTAACACATCCGATGAGATATTAATCTCCATCAGACATGGCACAACCCTGAGCATATTGTTGGGGTTCAGTCAAGAGGAAAATGATTTGATAGCTGCGCTGAAGGGCATGTTGAAGCCGCGTATGTGTGGAGCGAAGCGACACATGACATGTGTCAGGTCTGCAGTCGTCATGCAAAAAGTCCATGTCACTGTAGCTGGGTCATTTTTAGATGACAAGTAAAAAAGGTTACCTATAACTGAGCTGCTGTCATTTTTCCCACTGGTATGTTGGTATCCGCTGGTATTTTACCACTCTAGTAACAGTCAGCTGTCTTTATACCCTTTTTCATCATGATTACTCAGTTCACAAAAAAAGGAATCCACGATCAATCCTCAAAAAAACACTAAAAAGCACTTCACTGCCCACATTATTGTACATCTGTGTGAAAAAGACATCGGCAATGAATGCACCCGTATAAACACTCAAGCTTCAACCATCTGCCCCCACTACAAAGACTGTAATTAATGCAATGACTCAGTAAACAGTTCTTCAACCTTCAAACCAAGGTTTCTAATCAAGGCTTTTTTTTTTTTGTCTCCAGGTGAGTGAGAACGCCAAGCAGGATCTGAAGGATGGGCTGGCTCTCTACAACTCAGAAAACAACATAGGCCTGCGAAACGCCTGGAACATCATCCAGGCAGAGGTAGGCAGACCTCACACCATGCATTACATCAAATATTAGAAACATTAGCATGAATATTCAGGTTTTTTTACTAAAACATTCCAGCTAATGTATTTCCTGACTTAGCTGTGGCTTTAATGCGAATCTAAAAGTCCAAAATTTCAAAGCTTCGTTCCATTATTGAAGTCCTCTAAAGCGAAGGGACTAATTACAATACTTGTTACATTAAAGTTAGATTGAGGTCTCTCTGGTGACAGGAAGCATTAACTAATCTGGTGTCCGATGTGTGTGTGTGTGTGTGTGTGTGTGTGTGTGTCATCCACAGTGGAAGTGCTGCGGTGTGATAGCATACACCGACTGGCACGAGGCCCTGAAGGAGAAGGTAGTGCCTGACCGCTGCTGCCAGGAGCATTACCAGAACTGTGGGCAGAACTCCACAAACATGTTCTGGAACAGGGTGAGTTCACTTTGGCTGTAATATGAATAAATGCAACATTTTTTTTTGTTATGCATACACTATATGACATAACTATGGCAAGATTACTGAATTTGACTACTGGGCACAAGCAAGGGCATAGGACTCTTGTTGGAAAGTTAATTAATCAGCCATAAAGAGAAACAAAATTACTATAAATAAATGCAAACCAACAAAGAGACTTGAAACAACCATAAAGAGACTCAAAACGACCACAAAGACACACAGAGAAGTACAAAACTGCTACAAAGAGAAACAAAATAACTACAAAGGGACGCAAAGGAACTACTTTCAGTCGTTAATAGTCATTTTATGTCTCTATTGATCTGGCTGATGATGACTAGTGTGTATACATAAACACACATTTGATTTTAAATAATTTAGTTGATCTAGGACACAAACTGATATTTATAATAGGTACAGGTCAGGATTCACAGGGGGACATCAAAATCATAATCTTATATATATTTAATCTTCGGTCCATCTGTTCAGTAGTTTTCGTCTTATTGCTGGATTCCAATCACGCTGGATTTGTTTCCATCATGCACGAGACAACAGCCATTTTTTTTCCTGAAAAGGCTCGGAGCACAATGCTCACCAATCTCCCCCCATTACAAGTCTAATCTGCTATTTGGTCTGGCATGTGGTTTGTCAGCAGGTCCAAAGTAGGGAATTAAAAGCTGTAATATAATTGCCAAAATGAGAATAGGCAGACATTGAGCCGGCCCACTGGGAAAGCGCTGCACTAAAAGCTTGCGTGTAATCCTGCCCAGAGGAAACGGCCACACGCTATATAGTTAAGTCCTACCTGCTGCCTCAGCATCCGCGCTCAAGACGGGGCACCACTGTGCAGCTGAAACCACCATTAAGTCCTTCACCCCACCGCCCTGCCAGTGGAGTGACCTGTGAATGAACCCAGGTGGGAATACATTAAGAGTTAGTGCACACGTCTGTCCATATGGCCCATAAGTCTGGATATAAAAGTCATTCTCATGGGTAATTCACTTGTTTTAACACCTCACATAGCAGTTCAGTCATCCAAGGGTATATCTCACATGTAAGAGATGCATTTCCTGTGGAGAAGCGTGAACCAAACAGGCTGCAACTGAAGTGAACATGATTCCTCTGCCACACTGAATATGCACATTTCTTTAGTGGTTTCTTTACAAGCTTTTGTTCCACTTTCAGGGCTGCTTCGAGAAAGTGGAGGAATGGCTGGATGACAACAAGCACCTGCTGGGAACCATAGGCATGGTCATCTTGGTAGTGCAGGTAGGAGGCTTAGTGATAAATTGTTTTTTCCTTCTTCCAATTTTTTTGTGCTTCCTTCCCATTTATTATCTCAGTTTCTTCTTTCTGTCTGGGTGCATTTGTTTGTGTCTGCTTGTCTGGCAATATAAAAAAAAAAAAAAGTGTGCATCCAGTGGCCTCTGTGCCACCATCTTCTACTGAGGAAGATATGAGGCCTGCGCTCAGTGGGCGTACCAGGCACCCACACATCTTGCAATATTGACGTCACTGTCTTCTGCACCCTGATCCCGTCTAGGAGAATCAAAGCCACCTGGCTTTGTGCCAAGCAGGCTGCAGTCATGTATAAGAAGTCATCACAAGATAGGACAGCGGTGATACTGAATATGGAGGAGCAGGTATAGGGTCGCAGATTAAAGGCACAGTAGGGAACGGTGATAGATATTCCTCCTACGATACCCTTTTTGTCTTCTTGGCTTAAAAGCTGCTTTACATCTATCCCTCTTTGTACAGCAAGTGTCTCACTGTCGTTGCAGCACATTTCCCACTTACTTAGAGGTTGTGTCCTAAAAGTGTCTGCACACTGAACAAAGTGTACTTTTCCCTCGCCTTTGCTTAAATTTGACTGCTGGAGTGTTTTTGCAGTTTTCTGCTTATTCGCTCCAGACAGCTAAAAAGTACCAAATGTACAGATGTTAGCGAGCTAGCAATGCACCAACCGCACGTGTACAGAGAGTCTGCACTGTGTTCGTGTGACAGCTCAGAACCCGTCAGGAACTCTTTCTGTAATCTTCCTCCAGTCTCTCTCCTTTCTTCCTGCAGTCACTGTTTGAACGTACGTATGTATGAAAATGGAGTCATAAAGCCCTGGGATAAGTGTGAAGTTTTCGCTCAAGTTGATTTAAGGTTTGGATCCAGAAACAGCCAGCTGGGGGCGGTCTGTCTATATGTGCCACCCCTCCCTGTGATAGACTGG
This sequence comes from Sebastiscus albofasciatus, assembly GCA_916701655.1. Taxonomy (NCBI): domain Eukaryota; kingdom Metazoa; phylum Chordata; class Actinopteri; order Perciformes; family Sebastidae; genus Sebastiscus; species Sebastiscus albofasciatus. The sequence goes on along the minus strand of CAKAOI010010863.1, from coordinate 52,112 downwards.
CAACCTGTCAAGGGTAATGTAAACTGGGATGGCCTCCTACCTCCCGATAGACGGATGCATGGATGGACGGACGGGCCTTTAATTCAGTTCACGGTGCCTTGAGCAAATCTTTTCGCACCCTCTTGACTTTGTATGCAGTCACACTTTGTCTAAAACTCACTTTGCGTTCAGTCTGAACACACAATAAGAGCTCTGCAGAACTTAATGGGATAGTTCGAGTGTTTTGAAGTGAGGCTGTATGAGGTACTTTTCCATAGTATTTGTATCACTTACAGTAGATGACGGGCAGTGTGCCCAAAGCATCGAGAAACAGACAGGAGCACCGGAGCAAAGCAATACAGTGCTGTGGACGGGGACAGAAAAAAGATGTATTTTAGCCACCTAAAAGAAGGGCTCACCTAAAAAAAAATGATATCTGTTTAAAGGGACTATTTGTAACTTTCAGAATTGCTTGTTAACAGCGACACCTGTGGCCGTGAAGTCAACGAAAGTCAGCGTCGGGCTCACGCTTGCTCGTTCTAAATAGACGTGAACGAGCATCGCTCAAAACAGTGAGGTGACACACGTCAGCTAAAACCACAATATCACTCTATATTTCACCTGCTTGGTAGTAATGTTAGCTGACCAGACGAAGGTCTCTCCATGAATCAATGCTGGCTTTTCCTGCTCAGCCTCCGGTGTCTCCCTTATCCCTCTCCGGAGGGAGACACCGGAGGCTGAGCAGGAAAAGCGGGTCGGTGCCGGGGCTGATAACGTTACTCGTTGTGGAGCCCTGTCACTTCACAAGACACGGAAAACCTCTGTTGGTCTGGAGGAGCTGCAGCATTTATTTCTGCACAAACGTCCACTGTACATTCACTAGATATTCTCACAGCTAAACTAACTCTTCTGCAGTGTGGAGTGAGCGCGCGTTCACGTCTAGAGGTGGAGCGAGCTGAGCGAGAACGCGCGCTGTCTGAGTGAAGGCAAGCAGGCAGAGGAAGAGAGGCTCCAGCCACACGTGCATTCGCGCATACGCGAGTGCGCATGTGTCCCGACCCGGTACATTTATACGCTTAAAAAGTTACAAACAGTCCCTTTAAGGGTACGCTGTATATAGAATAATTTCCAACAGTGAACTGAAAGTGAATCGTGTCTATACTGCTTCTGTCATTTGAGCCTGCTGGCTTTGGAGAGAGGATAGATAAGTTTCACTCTCAGTTCAGTTTCCCGTCAGAAAGGAGAAGGAAAGGGCGGTCTGATGGCAAGATAAAGCAGTGAAATATTCTAAATATAGCGTTCACTTAAACAGATATCTATTTTTTTTAGGTGGCTAAAATACATTTTTCTGCCGTTCCGTGCTTTGCTTTGGTGTCGGTACTCCTGTCTGTTTCTCACGCCAACCATCATCAAGTAATACACCTATTATGGACAAGTACCTCGTACAACCCCACTTAAAAACACCCAAAATATCCCTTTAAGGCACCACCCCCAGGTGAAATAGCAACTTTTTAGTGAGTACCGAGTACCCTGTCCCTGGATCAAACTTCGTAAAAAAAAAAAAAGCTGTCTGTGCTGCACTTATTTGTCAGGTCCGTGTAATCTTTTCTTGACATTCTTGGCTACATTTTGCCTTGCAATTCTTATATTTCACTCCTTCAGCTCCTACTTTAGCACTTACAAAAAGGTCGTTTTGTCTGCTTGAGTGACGATCAAGTCTCATGCTTCATGTACGTCATGATTTTATTTGTTCAGTTTTCTTCCATTTTTTTGTCGTCACATTTTGTTTTTATCAGTACATCAGCACTTTTCCACCTCAGCCAAGTGTTTTTTGTGACATGTCGACCGGTTTTTGAATTTGCCAAATTGGAAAATGTGCATGAAAACGGTCGGATGAAAATGCACTTAAAATTCCTGTTCATGCAATGCATCCCCCCCGTGCACTCTGCTTTTTTCCCTTTTCCGTTCTCATGCTCTCAACATACCCTCTTGCTTTATTCTCCCTGCCTTCGCTCTTCAGTTTGCCAAACCATGAATCCATGGTTCGTTCAGATCAAGGTGGCCTCAGTAAGATTCCTCACATTTCAAATGACCTTAGGGGGAAGATATTGCTGCCTGAGCTCCTGTTAAAGTTCAAGGCTGCACTGTGAGAAAGTCGGCATTAATGTATATATCGGCCAACCTCAGATCACTATGTATTCATGACGGGATCAAACTCTCCTTAGATGCTCAGACGCGTTCCTTCTAACTCGCCGACTCTCTTCTCTCTGTCTGACACTATCTCTTGCCCGTCTGTTCATTCTTCTGCAAACACACGCAGCATGCACATGCAGAACAGTGACAAATATTGGCGCTGTTTGGCTGACTGATAAAGTGTTCTGGCAGAATTAAACCTCACAACATCGACTCAGCTGACATTAATTTTAATGATCTCTCTCCCACTCTGTACACACACTCTCCTCGCACGGAGTCGGATGAGGTGGGAGAGAGGAAGAACAGACCTTGAGCTGTCAGATTAGCAGACTCAAAGGCAAGTTGGGGGGGACACGATGGAGATGAGCATCATGAAAAGCTGATGCCCCACAAGCCTGCAACGTTACATAATAGCCAGAGGCGCGGAGAACTGGCTTATGAATGATTTAGACGAGCAGCATATATAACAGACTTTGGCGAAAGCCTATATGTATAACTTCATCCACAATGGTGTCAGAAATCTCAGCCGTATTTTTATATTCTTAAGCAGGGACGGATGATGGAGCTTTGAAGAGTCCTGAAGGAGCGACTGTCATGCTGTCTCATTCACACTGAATGAAGCAGACAGCAAAAATGCTCTGGATGTCAGCGCTGCACAGATGAGCCACATGTAAATAATTGGGTTGCTTTTTTTCATTGGCTCGAACTCCCTTTTAGCTGGAATGTTTACTTCGAATGGCACTTCATGTTTTGATTGGCAGCGGCTTAAGGTAGCATTTTCTCTGAAGCAGTCCTGCGAATTAGGCTTTGACTGAAACTAAAGGAAGAGAATCAGCAGCTTTCCCAGGCTAATCACATCCCGTAGGAATCCCCCGGTGGAGGCTGTTTGCAGGAAGTCCACGTTGCCTTTTCAGTAAAGACTATGCGCCATACAGTACTTTCCCTGCCATGCGAACTTTGCCAGATAATGGTTTTAGGATCAGCCTTGTGACTGTGTTTGATGTAGAAGTATCAGGGGTAATGGAAACTTCAAAGGAGATAGCTGGCTACTTTGATTCAGTGGCATCTCAATTTACTTCATTGACTTAATGCTTGTGCACGCTTTACATTTTTGCCATCACAAAGATTCCAGAGCTCTCGTTTGAAGGGCGTCCGAGAAAACGAGCGAGAGTGAAAAGCGAAAATGTGCTTCTGCTTCAACCACAGGATTCACAGTGCATCAAAAACCCCATTGCAGCCGAGGGCATCGACATCAAAAAGACCACACATGCACATACACTATACATGCAGACACACATTGACTATCTCCTTCTCCTTCTCCTCTCTCACAGCTCCTGGGCATGGCGTTCTCCATGACGCTGTTCCACCACATCCACAGAACAGGGAAGAAGTACGATGCTTAGCCTTGAGGGGAGGCACCCAATGGAGAGGAGCCCCACTGCCTGATGGGATAAGACTCTGATTTAAACACCCCTCACTTTACAAACCCCCCAACCCCAACCCCCCCGTCCCAGACCTTCTGTACAGATTCCAGCTGTGTCCCCGCTCCGTTCTGCTCTCACCATTCATTTTGCCAAAGAGTAACACAACTGGAAGAGAAGGGACACCTACTTTTGGCAAGGAAGAGAATCCCATTGGTTGTCGCTCCTCTTGAGTACATTTCTATTTTATTTTATTGTCTTCTTTTTTTCTTTTTTTTTCGCTTGGACTAACAATTTGCTGGAAGGAAGGACGGACTTTGAGACAATGAAGACTTTACTAATGCCCACACACCCCACTCCGAGGCAAAGAGAACACATGAAACTGATAATACCCTCCACCTCTTGTGGAGTTTCTTTTTTCCCTCATGTCGATTCAAGTCCCCCCTTTTCACTTGTAAATGAAAAAAAGTTCCAACACGGCATGCTAGTTTTCTACTTTACTGATTTACCTTTTGTCCTTGAAATGTCAAACGTCTCCATTTTTTCCTGTTTTTCTTTTTGTACGTCAATGACGCTCCTGTGGAATGTAAGTGTTGAACAGATCAGTGCAATGAGCTCTCAGATGTGTGTGTGTGTGCGTGTGTGTGTGTGTGTGTGGGGTTGGATTTGACGTGATGCTGCTGCGGAGGGGCACAGACAAGTGGGGATGGTGTTTAATGTAATCCATTTTTTTTTTCATTCAGCTATAGAGAGCTTTGGGTAAAAGTGAGCGTGATGGAGGAACGTCATGTTAGCGTGAGAAATCATCAGTGGATTTATTTTACACCAAATTCTGCAGTATCCTCTGAATAATAAATTGTAAATGCACAAATCTGCCTGTGAACACACACTCACAGACACACTTTGTACTGACACACGGCGGCAGTATTCCCATTCCCTATGAGACAATACAAATGGTGTAAAATGGCTGTTTATTAGCGCTCCACCAGGACTGTCAAGTGAAGAGATCTAGGTGATGTAGTTCCCCCTTGGAGAATACAGACTGAAATGTGTGTGTGCGGGTGTGTTTTATCACATTGTCCATGCTGCAGAGGATAAAAAAAAAAAAAAAACAGCCCATAGAAACACGGAGCAAAGCGAGGGCACGAGGGGCAAAAAACAGAGCAGACATGATGTCTCCCCGCTACCATCAATTGTGTTGGCGGAGGCGGCTAGAGACCATCTCTCCTGTATTCTTGAGATCTCATCCATTTGCTCTGCCTTCCTCTCACTCTTCCTCTCTCTGGCTGTCAACTCTCCCTCCCCATGCCTCCATTTTTCCTTTTTTCAAACCAATTTTCTTACCGCATGTCAGAAAAGCAATGAGCTTCATCCTCCATACGTACACACAATATCTAAGCTGACATTCCTACTCATCGCACAGTTACTCTGGTTTGCAACTTCACTGATTTTACATAAGCTCCTCTTTTCTTGCAGCCACAGTGGAGGAGGGGGTGGTGGCGGCGGCAGTGTAGGAGGATCAAAGCTGAGACAGATAGGTATGGCAACATGCCCTATAGGACATGTCTGTTTATGTCTGTTTACTGCTGATTCACCACAGGAGGCCTGAGCATCTCCTTAAGACTGAGCACAATCTATATGTGCTGTGGCGACTTAAAGAAAATGCCCTCCAGTGTGTCTGCTCCAGGCTTCACATCTTCTCTGAGCATGTGAGAGGCAGAGTTGTAAAAAGACTATTGTTAAAGGAGGATTTCAGTTTCAGCCGCCATTTGGTTATGATTGTTGTCACCAGTCTTGATATCATTGTACTCACCGAAGTAAACGCAATACAACATTTCAACAACGGGGCAAGAAACAGTAGCAGTCAGACGATCAGACAGGTTGTGAACAGGCCAATAGTTTAACCAGATTAACTACTACTCAGCAATAATCCATTGTTAAACTGGAAAACTGGTGTCCACACGTGTACAGCAACAGGTCGAAGTTGAACCGGAAAGTCAGTCTGTAAACTCTGATGGACACAACAGACGGTTTAAGTAATAATTTTACTGTTCACCTTTAGTTTCTCTTCTGAATAAATTAGGCTAATCTGGGAGTTTGTTTAAAAACCTGCGTGATCGTCCGACTGCTCATGTTCCTTAGGCTGATCATCAAATTGAAAATTCCATTTTTCACAGAAGACATTTTGGCCTATTGCCATGTTGCTTCATTTCAATTACCCATCATGACGTGGTGTTCATATTAGCCAGCCGTTCTCTGTATGGGAGGGCGGGGTGTTATTCTGCCTTCAATCAACAGTGACTTGCCTATCTATCTTATGTGACAATGTCATTTCCACACAAACACGGTTACGAGGAGCCGCCGTCGTCTCCGGCAATGGTCGACAAAATATGCCGATGCAAAAGCCCCACACACCCACCCAGGTGTTTTCAATTACCCTGGCTGATTAGATCCATCCATTGTGGGGAAATTTGGAGGGCACTGTGTGGTGCATAAATTTCACACAATTCGTTATACTGAGAATGCAGGATGGTAAAAATGAATTGAAGTGATTTTCGGACACAGCCTGTTTTTCTGGCTCTGGCACAGATAGACGTCCCCATTGCACTGATTGGCTGGCTTGTTCCTCCAACGACTGAAAAACACCTTTCAACAGAGTGGTGCAGGGATGACAGATTTTTTGTAGGCCAACCAGGAAGTTAAGCTTCACCCTGGTTCCCTCGACAAAAAGCCAATGGGATTTTTCCATTGGGTTTTGGATTATCACAGAAAATAAACTCTGTGGCAAACAAACGTTTATAATACTTCATACTCATACTTCATAATCTTCACAAATGAACACCACTTTTATGATTTTTAGAAGTGTAAATGCAATCGCCAGAAGTAAAAAAAATAACGTTTACGCAAACTACACCATGGTAGCATGAGCGTGAGTATACACAACTCGGCTGTAAAGGCAGACGAGTCAGCGTGATGACGTTTAGTAGTTTCATTTAGTTACTTGTTGGCAAACGCCTTTTTTACGACGCATAAAGGCTTCAAAATTCACGAGTGGGATATTAATTGATGTATTTTATGTCGTAGAACAAAACGTTAAAATCTCTTCAGGTTGTGGTAACCACAGACTTTATTACAGGCATCTAACTAAAAACCCATTGACTTCCAGACGAGGGAACAGGAAGTGCTAAAATGATAACTCATTTCTTTTAGGACTCATTCCTGTAGCACTCTATGAGTACAAGACTTTTTTCAATTCATTGAAAAAGTCTGAGATGTGGGCAGCAATCCAAGAGGCCTAGAACGAGGCTGTGTTTTTGTGGGCCCCATCAGACTTCCCAGATCTCTGCAAAGAATTTATCACTGGTTGGAATGACAGCCAAAACTACAACAATAAGACCAAGTTGGGATTATCAGGGGAGGTCAGGTGATCACTTGTTTAGCTGCTGTTGGAAACCGAGTAGAGAAATCATTGGGACCAGAAGCATCTGCGTTCTAAATTGCATCCAAGGTTATCGTTGATGGGAGTTTGTTACTCTGGATGAAGCCTTTAGAACTCAGACACTGTGCGTTGCTGCTACATGGGCTAACATTACCCACCAAGATTCACTCATTAGACATTCTTCCAGTCTGGCAGCCTGCATGCCTCCGAGTATCACCTGAAGTCATTCTTAACTGGCTTTTTTTTATCGGTTTGATAATGATTTAATCTGAGAAACACAGTTTTAGGAAGAGGTTCGTGCATCAGGGAGCAACAGAATCTGGATGTGATGCGCAGCGACCCTGCTGGCTGTGATTCACTGCCTGCCCCCATATGCTCCGACTCTCCTTGTTGTGTCCACGGGGGGAACATGACAGCTGCTGATGTACAGCGCAGGCACGAGTGGTCACATCTCCTCTGCCTGGCTGCCTCCACAAACTCTCTACACATCCCTTATTTACTGCCTCGCTCTGCAGACACCCGGCGCTACATATACAGTAGCTGGCAGCACTGACACTGTGGAAATACAGCTGTGCTCTTTAGACGCCTGGGAGCCACTTGGAGGTATATCCTGCACCCGGGAGGGGTTATAGGAGAAATAGCTGTATCTAGTTCTGTAAATCAGACTGCATTGTAACCCTAACTGCAGGGAAGACCGAAAAAAAACGAGATAAATATTTTCTTGTGGTGCTTCATCTTGCATCGGGCGGAATCGTGTTTAAAGGCAGATGCTGCAGAAAATGTGAGAAAGGAGTGGAGTAAAACAAATCCAAATGCCTGTCTCCAAATCTGACGTCATACTTTTCAGAGAGCCAGCCTGCAAATTCTAACTCTTTGCCCCCCGTCTGATCTGACATCCTGACCTTTTTCTCCTCCGTGTGAACTCCCTTTTCAGCTCCGCCACTGTCACCGTAGATTTCGCGGGTTTTTGTCAAGAGAAAATGTTCCTTCATGTTTTTAGAATGCAGGGATGATTGCCGTTTTAACAAAACGCTGTTTAATGAGGTTATTTTTGTACATTGGTTGTCGCTGTTTTAATGTTTGTTTTTATACGATATGTTGTTTTTTTTCTTGTTGTAGGCTGTTTTAAATGGCTTTTATTATTTTTATTTTTCCATTCATGACAGAAGCTCATAGTCGCTCATTGTGAGACCCTGACACCATTAAGCATTTGTTTCATAGAGGATTAGTCTTTGCGATGTTCCTCTACAAGGTGCAAAAAAAAAAAAAACGCCTTTCTGTCTTAACATTGCTACAGGCAGTTGAAGCAATTAAGTCAGAATTGATAGAGAGGGGAAATTTGGCATATGGCATCGGTTGAAGTCCACAAAAGACGTACTGCACGCTTGTCATCGTGCTTCTCTGTATTAAGACCTGGTTTAATTAAATTAGGACGTGCTGGTATAATCTGCAGTGTGTCTTTTAAAACTGCCAGTGTAAGACCCATTATGTATTTCTAGAGCATGATCTATTAGATGACACTGTACAACACAGAGCTCATGTCACTGCAGTATATCAGCTCCCGGATGTAAATATGCTCATTTTTACAACTGATGTAACTTACTGTTATACTTTACCTCTTGTAATCACATTGACAGTTTCATTGCCATTGTGAATTGCCTAACAACCCATGCTCTTTTGTGCTCATTTACAGACACGCAGTATCTTCCACCCATATGTTATCCATCCTCTCATGTTTTGATAGTTTTTCTGCCTCTGTGAAGTGCAGGAGTAGTGTCAATTTGATGTAAATTTGTGTTATTTGTCAGTATGGTTTTCATATTTTATTTGCATCTTGTAGTAAGTAAGACACATTTTCTGTTTTTTTGTTGTGTTTTTTTGGTGAAGGAGTATAAAGTATTCCTTCTTATCCATGGAAGCACTCCCAGTAAGCCACGGAGCTGGTAAAGGAAGAATGCACAGGCAGTAATTGGGTTTTGTCTGCTGTGAAGAATTTTGAGACCTAGAAGCTATTTTTTTATTATTATTTTATTTTTTTTGCCACCTCCGACATATTATTTCTGTAATCTCCTCCTAATCCTTCCCCTGTGCTACAGCTGAATATCTGAGCAGTGGAAATGTATGCTCTAGAAATGGTGTGTTTGATGTTGTGTTCTGCTGGGTGGCACTATCTGATACCTGCCAGCCCTGTCCTGTGGAGTTTTCTGCTACATGTGAAAGCACTCTGAATATCTATACTAGGTGGTGCACTACCTTCTCTTTATTCTCCAAATCAACTATTTTTTAAATAAAGGAAAGAGTGTCACAAAAATCCCACGATACCGTACGCTCATTGCCTTTCATGTTTAATGACTCGATGCTCCTGATGTATTCCCTTTTTTATGTCACCGTCAATTTTTCAGGCAGCATTTAAACAGTGTTTGATGCTGAATTTTTTGGGGGGGAGTTGGAAGACAGGACTTGGCATGAAGAGCAAAGTGAAGCGGTGTCACAGAGGATCCCATGGTGTATTAAATGAAAGAGTGGCATCGCCGCCTTAAAATGGCCTCTTTTTTTTTTTTAAAGAATAACAAAACCTGCGGGACTGTTGTCCTAAAGACGTTGAGATGAGCTAATGGTAGTCAGCCAGTCGAGCAGAGGGGTTTTTGTAAAGAACAAAAGGGAGATGATGAAAGTGGGAACCATCGCCAATTTGTCTCCACGGCATGGAGTGAGCAGCAGAGTATTTTTGTACGGAGCTTTATCCCTTTTTTAACCTAATTGTTATCAGGCCCATGTGTGATAGTGAGTGGAGTTTATTGTGCCATTCCATCCTGGCTTTTTGTTTTTACATCACTGTTCCTTCTATGCAAATATATGACCTATTTTAGCCTTTGTACAGATTATTTTGTATGAGTAACATGTACTGAAATAAAGTAAACAGAATCAACCGATGGATACTTTTTTTCCCTAATTGTTATTACAGCATTTCACTTTTTTTTTTCGCCCCCTCATCCTGAGCAGAACTCATTACATTAACCTGAATTGGGACGGCTTTTATTCTGATGAGGCCGTTCAGTTTGTCCCCACACAGCCTCATTCGGCTTGTTAACCTGCAGTGGAGCTGATTTCTGCAGGTTGTCTCTGATGCTGTGTTCTCAATCTGTCGTGTTTCCCTGAGTTAACTCGCTATCTTTTAAACTGCACGGCAGCGAGGCTTTTTAGTCTTTGTCATGGTGTTTTGACATGACGCAAAGACAGCATGGGTAATGGTGCTGCAGGCTTTGCTGTAGCGTCACACTGTTTGTTCTTCTTTAAAACTTTAGTCAGTGGAAGATAGATGTCCTGTCTGGAGTATAGATTTTAGTTTTAAAATGTTTGTATAAATGTAGCCTAATTAAGGTAAAAGTAAGAGTCTTTCAGATTTAGGGGAAATGCAGTGGGTTTTTTAAAGAAATTATTTGACTTTTTGGGAAATACGCTTATTTGTATTCCTGCCGAGAGTTCGATGAGAATATATATATATATAAAAACTGGAACCAGCTACCCTGGCTTTTTCAAAAGAACAAAATCCACTAAGCAACACCTCTAAAACTCACTAATTAAAGCTGAAGTAGGCAAGATTGGAGCAATTATGATTTTAAAAAGTTATTTTTATAAAATGGTCGCTATATCGTGACAGTAATACATGAAACAGGTAACCTGAAAAAAATCATGTGCCTCTGTGTCCTCCGGTGCTCCTAACAGCATCTGCAGGATTTCACACACCGGAGGAAAACAAGCAGTAAGAGCTGATCTGAGACCATCTGCTGTCTATGAGAGCCGGCTGTCAATCACTTGCAAACTCCAACCAAACGGTCAAACTAGGCAGCGCTGATCAAATATGAATCAATATTTTGTTACGTTAATGCCCATTTCTTGCCTCAAATGTTTTCAGAATCATCTTGTGGTGTACTGTTTAGCTGTAAAATGAGAAAGTTTGTGACGCCGCCGCCATTGTGAAATCTGGTGAAGGAACGCCAAGTTCCGGTCACATGACCGGAGCACAGCCAATAGGAACGCTCTCTCAATAAAAGACCTGTGATTGGTCAAAGTCTCCCGTCACGGGCTACATTTTCTAAAGCCTGAAAACAGCCATGAGGAGCAGAAGTCTAGTTATCTCTCAGAACACTTGAATTACAATATGCTGAAAGGTTATTATGGAATTTTTGCCCAACGATGCCAAAAATATTCTGCCTGCTGCTACTTTAACATGTTATCTTTTGTTAGTTTAATCTTTACAAAAATGTAAGTGTAAAAAACATGAAAGTGTGATTTTACAGGAGCGTTACGTGCCAGACTATTTCTTAACCGGGTGCAGTTAGCCCCAGTAAAACCACAACCTGTCATTTTTACAGTTTGACTTCCCACTGTTTCCAGTATTTATGCTAAACTAGGTCAATCAGATGAAACAGCTTAAAAAGGATTTTTTGTTTTGTTTTTTAAAGGAATCGTTCAAAGTTTTGGGAAATATGCTTGCTTGCTTTTCTTGCTGAGAGTTGGATGAGAAGATTGGAAAAAACTGGACAAAACAGTCTGCTACCAGTACTTCTAAAGCTCACTAATTAACAAGTTGTATTTTGTTTGTTTGTTTAATTTGTACAAAAACTAGCGTTACCCCCGTAAAACCACAACATGATGGGGGTTTTTTTTACATTTCAGTTTCCCTTTGTTTCTAGCCTGTGCCACCCAAGCCCCCTGGAAGTGCACTGGGCTTTGGAGCAAATGTTTGTATAGTGGCCAAACGGTGGAATTACAACTTCCGTGTCCATTACGTGATGCCATTGGGCCCAAAAAGACTTTTTCCCATAGACTTATATTGGGAAAGAGACGTCTGTAACTCAGCGGATAATTATTTTTGAGGTGAATCAACTTCCCAGTTCGACATTTGAATAATCCGTATTTAAATCATTAGGACCTAAAAGTTGTAAAATGCACTAATAGCTGAATCCAGAGTTATTTCCTTTCCTCCATTCATACGAATTAGCCCATGAATGTATTAAGAGAACTGGATACAGCGTTGGAGGTGGGCTCCCGTTCATTCCTATGAGAGTTGCTCAGTGGCACATGAAGCCAAAATGGCTCGACTGCCGAGTGATACACTACCCGGATCTTCCGCCGATCTTCCGCATCCACTGGGCCCATGGAGCGGGCGCTGTAGCGTTTCTTTTAACTCCGCACCCCAGCCCTCGGTCCAGCCTCGGTCCAAGGGCTAGTCAGAGGAAGCAAGTCAGCTGGCACTCATCTCTTGCTGCATTCACCTTTAATATACTGTACACATACTGTGGTGGCAGCTGAGGTGGCTGTATTAGTGTTAAAACTGCCAAAAAAAAATCCGCTCTGGCCCTCCGGCCGCTTGCATAAGGGGCCTCTTCATCATCAAAGATAGTGTGGCACTCACAGTTCTTCTGATGCACACCCACAGTTTTTTTTTCTGGCTACGCTAGTGAGCTAAACCAACCAGCTTCTGGCAGTAGCTCCATATTTTTACTGTACAGACATGGTATCAATCCTGTCATCTAACTATTGGCAAAGAACCCAAAATGTAGAAGCTGAACAATTCTGTTAAAGGGACTAAATCAGAAATGCTTGTTAAAAGTGACACCTGTGGCCGTTAAGTCAACGAAAGCCAGTGTCGGGCTCGCGCTTGTGCTCGCTCTACATAGACATGAACGAGCATCGCTCAAAACAGTGAGGCGACACACATCAGCTAAAACCACAATATCACTCTATATTTCAGCTGCTTGGCAGTAATGTTAGCTGACCAGACGGAGGTCTCTCCATGAATCAATGCTGATGCTAGTGTTGGCTTTTCTTGCTTCAGCCTCCCGACCGCGGCCGGGAACAGGGATACACCGGAGTTTTGGTCGGAGACGATAACGTTTCTCGCTGCGGAGCCCCGTCACTTCACAAGACACGGAAAAACTCTGTTGGTCTGGAGGAGCTGCAGCAGTTATTTCTACACAAACAAAGTACAGCAGAGACTCCACCCTGGAGACCAAAGCTACGGTCTCCCCCGTGTCCTCCGATCGCGCAACACTGTTTAGCAAGACGGGCTTCACTAGATATAACTTTGCAGTTTTGGTGCTTCCGTGTAGTTTGTGTTGGAGTCTTGTCTGAACAGCGTAGCTACAAACGAGCGCGCATGGGACACCGAACCGGATTGATTTATACGTGTAAGAAGTTACAAACAGTCCCTTTAAATAATAGAAAAGGTAAAGCCAAATATTGCATGATTAGCAACGGCAAACTTCCCAATTGGGACTAAAAAAACAAACTTGTATCCTGTCTAAAAAAGAGAGATCAATCTCATTAAGTCTTCATGTAGCTCTGGCAAGGTACTACGGTACCTGAGGGACCTCATGTCCTTCTGTCACTCCACAGGAGACACTTGATGTAATCATTAAAACTTGTGATTAAGCATTCACATACAGTACTCCTATATCCAAGGACAGTTCATACTACACCTTTTATGAGCTAGAGTTAGAAAAGAGCCCGTAGTGAATCCTTCATACATTCACATTAACTTTAGAGTTAGTGTGACATATTTTATTTCTGTTCTCTATCCTCAGATAATCTCTCGTCAGTCTGACAGATGATCCGCTTTGCCAGTCGATTAACAATTGAGTTTTACATCTAAATCTCATTACAGAATACATGTCCTGACATCTTTGCTCCTTGATTCATTTGAGTGATGTTGGCCTGAAACAGACACAGGACAGCGGAAACATCACATAAAAACTTGCCTGACATCATTTAACTACATGAGATGGCATTGTCCACTTTGACAACTGTGATTCTGCTATTTTGCAGGAGAGCATCTGGCTTTGAAGCTGTAATTTGTAAACTAGAACACAAGCCTTTCAGAGGCAATAAATATTAATACGGAAACAAGCGGGCAATTTTGCTTGTAGGCCTATTATACAGCTTCTAAAAATGTTGACGTAACAGAGAAAGACAGCAAGACAGAGAGAGCATGGAGGTGAAAGATGGTCCACAATCTAGCAGCAGGCTGACAATACTCCACGGCTCGTATAAGCCATTCAGCTGCAGTCAGCCAGAGATATTTTTTGTGTAATCTGACCTTCCGGTCTACATAGACACTTCTGGGCCCTACCAGCCTGGCGGGGCAGCGTCACAGCCCCATGCCCCCATTTATAGCCAGCCTGACGCCCCCACAGCCGGACCCCCCTCCTCACAGATTCACATGGCGGCTCGGGCTCGGTCTGCATGGGGACTGTTTGGAAGTCAAACTCACTGTAGCTCTACTTACCGGACTGTAAAAACACCAACAAAACAATGGACAGGAAACAGAATCTGAACCGAGCCGAGACGTTCTCCTACGTCAACCCCTGGATCAGATATTTCCTCTTTTTCTTCAGCTTCTTATTTTGGGTGAGTAGAGCTGCGCTGTTGAAGGATTAGTACTGACAAAAACACAGCTGTTATGGTGTCCCGGGACGCCATGTATTCTTAATATTTCTGAGCATACAAATCACCAGCTATCAGGGAGTTGTAGCTTTCCAAAAAAAAGTCAGATCTGCTAGAAAAGGAGGCCAAACTAAAAAAGGCAAAAGACAAAAAAGCTGATAAATAATAAATGAACAAATATAATTCAGATAGTACCCGTAGCTGCAAACAGCAGGAGCTCCCAGCCACCCCGCTGCTATACCTATTTTAAGTTTACTACAGTTATATATGGACACTGAGATTGCTCATACATCACTGTAGCAAATGTTGTGCTGCATTCTTATCAAATCAGTTGAGCACTGACTCAGACTGAACTACAAAACACCTGGCAGCTGTGTAGCCTGCTGGTAGTCTGTATCTGAATGTTTCTATATAGCTTACAAGTGTTTTCTGTCATGTACTGTTACTTCTTTTGTAGGCTGCATTGTTTCATAATGGCTGCACAAATTTGGAGTCCATACAGTAGTGATTCCCACTTGTACCCCAGTGAGTACTTCTGCAGTTGCCAGGGGTATGTGGAGATATTGTGGAGTGAATTTCCCAGACACACCAAGCCAAAATCAAAGAACTAGAGGCGATGAAGGCCAACTGTTGCATCGCATCACGACGCCTTTGTCTTGGCCGACAAGTTGCACTCGAACACACCGCAAAGATTACAGTGAACGGCCAATGACCACGTACATTCTGCGCCTGCGTGAAAGGAAATACAGTAACTCTCCACACCAGCAGGTTGTGGTAGTCTGTATTCGTCATTCAAAAAGGGAAAACCGGAAGTCAACCATTTTCACACCACTCTCACTCACCACTTAGCTTCATTCCAGATGACCATGTCATTGTGAAAACATTCTTGTATTGGAATGATCAGATGAGATGAAGATGAAAAATATGAAGAGCCTTTTGTGGTTGCCCTCTTGACTTTACTCATTGGCTTGCTTTACTCACTTCCATTCCTCTGTACTGATTCATTTAAGCTGAACAGCCAATCAGAGTGATTTTTCTCACTGATGCCCATCAGTGTGAAAAAGTGTGATTCAACATGCTGAATCGGCCGAAACAACTCTGACAAGGGCAGACTAGAGCCAACGGTGCGGTACACACCGCAAAAATTAGGCCGACAGATGCTCATCGACGGCCCCAAACTGTCCGGCGGCCGACCGTCGGCTTAGTGCATCAGGGCCTTAACAAAAGTAGTAACAAGTAGTAGTAGCTATCTATTTTAACCTTTTATCCAATACATTTAAGCTAAAAGTAAGTGATGCTGAAAGTGAAACTGTTGAAATTTAGCCAAAAGTAATGTATAAATTATTAAAAATTAGTTAAAAGTGATAAATAAATGATTGAAACAGCTTAAAGTATGGGAAAAATGGTTGAAAAAGCTAAAGGTAATGGATAAAAGGTTAACATTTAAAATGATTATCCATTACTGGTAACAATCACAGCTAAAAGTAATAAAAGGATAAATGGTAAAAAGCATAAACTGGTAGAGAAAGAGACATGTATAAGTGTGTGTGTGTGTGTTATATAGGTGGAGTATATAGGAGTCCCTCACTTGCCTACCACAGGATTACTTAAAGCACACGGATCACATCTGTAGCTCTACACCTCCATCATATGCCTGTTTATCCAATCCTACACAAACACAGCGAGGGGGCAAACACTGTACCGCGCTCTTACTGTGTTTAGAGCCAATCAGCAGTAACTGCAGCCCCAGCAGCCGCACAAGCCCGGCCCGTGTTGACTTTGTTTATCAGACGCGGGCTCAGAAGTGAACACTGTACCCCTAATCCATCAGGTCTTTGTCCTCGCGTCCTCACGGCTCAGTTCAGCTGGCTTTCACCTCCGCGCACAATCCGCCGGGAGAAGCCTGATTCATCCCTTTGAAAAGCCTGAAAACAGAGCTGGAATACATTCACTGTGTGTGTGTGTGTGTTTGTGTATGTGTGTGTGTGTGTCTCCTGTTGCAAATGCGCGGTGCCACCAGTATTCACATAAACACACACAGTGGCAAACTGACAAATGGAGCTGCAGGTGATCACACTCCTACACAACAGAGAATATCCTCTAAAAAACAAACAAACTGTGCTTTCGGAAATCTGGAAAACACTGCAGCTGCAAAGAAAAATGTGCATCGCCGACGTCTTGTGTTTTGTCAGCTATTGTCTTGTCAAGTCAGATTATCGATTCAAAAATGTGATATACCATTTCAGAGTAACAATTTACTTCCCCCGGAGCACAGAAGAAAAAAAAATGGGCTGGACGTGAAAGGCTGCCAAATGAAAATTACATCCCTGTCAAAGCAAAAAAAACAACAAAGCAAAATTATTCTGTGGCCCGTGGATCCTCATGACCTCCAGAGATCCAACACAGGGTTTTCACGCAGAGACAAAACCAATCCATGTTTGTACAGGCCGTATTCAAACAGGCACACACACACATGGACACACGCCATCAGTAATCAGGAGACTCTGTGAGTCTGGAGGCTGGAAATGAAAGCCAAGCAATGCAGATTGTTATTCAAGGTGAGAAAAACAATCAAGGAAAGGAGGGAAATTAGTGTTGACAATGCAATCAACAGGAAGCTCTAATTCTACCCACTTTCCACTCTCTTCGCTGTTTCGTTGTGTAGCTTCTGTTCGGGTGAGCTCACGTCCTACTCAGCAGCTTTACAACATTCCCTCAAACGACACCATTACTTACAGCGTATACACACACACACACACACACACACACACGTGGCCGTCTGTGCCTGGATGCTGTCACTGTTTTGAGACCTCATTAAAAGGAGGTCTTCTTCTCTTCATCCAATGCATGCACGTTGTGGGCTGCCGACATCTCTTTTGTGTTCAATATTTCATTCAGTTGGAGCTTTTTTTGCTACAGTAATGTTTTCTTCTGACTTTTAACAAAAGCACAGATCAGGTCTCAGACCGATCGGCACTCTGAACTCCTCACACACACACACATCATCTCATGCTTTCTCACCCTATTTCACCTTCTCTCTCTGATTTGTCTCTGTCTATATGTCTCTGTTCTTGTAGTTCAAGACACTGAAGAGAAAATAATTATCAATCGTCCACCTAGAATAGTCAAAAGAGTCTGAGTCAAAAAAACTGAGGAAAGAAGTTTTGAATTCTGAAGGTGGCCTGCGTTTGTCAGAAAAACAAATTCTCCACTTTGATGTTCCACATTAACACCATCCAAATTCAGCCAAGCTCCATATGTTTTGGTATTTTTGTTTATTTCGTTTCCACTGACATCCATCTGTCTGTTTATCCTAAACACATACACTGGCGCTGTTGCTACGGCTACGGGTGCTCCGCATACTCAGCACCTAAGGAAAAGCTCACCGTCGCTAATCTGATCACACCTGTCCTGACTGACAGTGCAAATAAAATCTGTTGGAGACAAAGCCAGCTCACCGGGCGCAATATATCTACCTTACAGGTTTTCACACGTCGAAAAATAAAGAATACACCCAGAAGAATTACACGGCAATAACTGGTGTATTTTCTAGATTTTGCAATGGATAATTAAAAAAAAAAGCTGGATGTAGTCATACAGGTGCATGGATCCTAAATTCTTATCCAAACTTTTATGAAGTAGTGCGAGAATTTGGGAATTGTGCTCATTCCTTTTCTTGTTGAGAGTTTGCTGGGAAGATTGACAGCCTACCACTGTCACATGTACATCATATTTTAATTAAAGCCAGGAGACTGTTAGTTTAAGTTAGCATAAAGTCGCAGGGGGGAAGACTTTTCTATACCTTTGGACAGAACCAGGCTAGCTGTTTCCCCCTGCGTCTTTATGCAAACTTTAGCTGACAGATATGTGTCATGGTCCTAGGGTATTTGTTATAGGGTGAGATGCCATAATGTGGGACACCGCCTAATGTGGGACACCTAAGCTCCAGTGAGTGCAGGTCGTCCTCAAACAAATAAAAGTCAATAAAACTATTGGTTCACACAAGCTGTGGTGTCATGTGTTCAAAATCACATTGCATGATATGTTTTCTTTATTGTCCCACTTTAGGAAATATGGTTTCGAAAAGTGGGACAGGATGATATGCCTAATGTGGGACAGCATGGATTGTGCAGTAACAATAGTTATTTATAGTTTTTTTTTTAGTCTTCTAATGCATTATTTTAGATGTTTAAGGTTAAGGGCAAATTATATTCCATAGTTGGGAGTTGCTGCATCTCAGTTAAGTTAATATCTCAGCTGGTATGAGTCTTTTTTTTCTAATTTCTGCAAGTTGTTTTTATGCCTATATGCATTACAGGTTATTCAATCATTATCCATAATGCAGTGTGTGGTAAGCAGGTTTTATGCACGTTCAGGTTTTATGTGTTGCCTCAAGGTTTGAAGTATGGGCTTCAAATAGGCCCTATATGCCTGTTATACGGTTGTATATGTTCCCTGTAAAGTGAAATGAAGACATTTTAACGGTTTAACAGTTTTGCAATTCACAGCAGATTCATGAATCTTTAGGCTGTTCATTAAATTATGCTGTCTTTGCATAATATATATGATAATGTAGGCTATTTATTGTCTTTCTAATATGCCTAAATGCTTCAAAACTATATCATAATTATATTATTTGATGTATTGGCTTCATACCGCAATATATTCCAGAACTCTGAAATGCAGAATATATCCCACATCAGGCTAATTGACCCTAGTTTTGTTTTCTGTTTTAGTTTGAAAGTCCTCTCCTCTTGTGTCTTGTCTTGTTTCACTTCCTGCCTTTGTTTTTGTTTCCCCGTCAGTGTGATTGGCTGCCCCGCCCCTCATGACTTCCACCTGTTGCTCGTCAGCCCCGCCCTCACCTGTCCCTCGTTATCTTCCTCCTCCTCCTGGTGTAGTCTCTGTGCTGTCCTTTGTCTTTGGCCAGTTCATCTTCTTTGCCTTTATTGCTGCATGGAGTTTAGTTTATCGGTTTCTGCTGTCTCTGCTGTCTCTGTCTGCTGTTTGGACTCTCGGCTTGTAAGCTTTTTGCTTTAATAAAATATTTTCTTTGTATCAGCCTGCCTGGCCTGTCAGAGTCTGCACTGGCCTGTGCTGCTCCCTGCATCACAACAATATGAGAGTGGATCTATCTTCTCAGTGAGAGTGGATCTATCTTCTCAGTGAGAAGATAGATCCGCTCTCATATTGTTAGGTGAAAAGTTTCACCCAACTCTCTGCAAGAAAGGGAATAAGCATATTTCCCCAAAATATTCATCTAACCAGGCCGAACCCATGCCCAGGTTTGGTTTTCTAGTGATTGCAGCATTTGGGCCATTCCTGTTATGCAGCAACATGAATTACTTCCTCATATATTTTTTTTTAAATGTGTCATATATAATTTTTAAAAATGGCTTGAATTATAGATTAAGGTTTTCTTTAATAATACACATGAAATTTTTTTCTCAAAGGAACATTTCTTTTTTTTCCGTGTTTCATGATGATAATCTGTTTGTCACGCTCTTAAAGTTCCTCCCTGTTCAGCTAAATTATGAAGAAAGTTCTTCCAAACCAAAACATTAAAAAACATATTTGATATAGTTAAAATTCTGTTCATGTGTAGAAGGTTAACTAGCTAAATCTGGATCACTCAGAGCTATGGCTGCAGATTTTCCACCATGTTCGGTCTAGGCCAAACAGACCAATATAAACCAGTCCACCCATAAGGATGATTATTTGAGTGCCTGAGATAGTGCCAATAGGTTTTCCTGACAGTTAAACATGTCTCTATTCTTTTGTAATGCAAAAAAAACATAAAAAAATCCATCTTTTCTTTCAAAAGTTTTGAGGCCAAAATGTTGCTGCATAACCGGAATGATCCATTTGGTAGCCAATTTCGATCTAAGAGATATTGAAAAAAAAATGGAAGCAAAATGTGAAGCACAACCAGATCGGAGCAGCAACCAGAAGAGAAAAGGGAAAATAAGTAATGTGCTACAGGTTCTATTTGATTCAAGTCTTTCTGTGGTTTCTCTCCTTTTCCCACCCAGGCTTTCTCCTTGTTGATTGTTGCCATCGGGGTGTATGCTAAAGTCCAGAAAGCTACAGGTAGGCCTACATACATGACATTTTTACACATTCAGGTACATACTAAGGCACTTTTCCACACTTCTCAAACTCTACAGAAATTGCCTATTATTATCCTGTGTTTCAACTATAGAAAATGTTTAGTTATGTCCATTTGTCTCCTGTGATAAGCTGTCCTTCCTCCATACATTGCAGTCTCTTAAGCTGTGCTGGTTGTGAGATGGTGGCCTCTTTTTAGCTGCACACCTGTTGATCCACCCCGGCACAAAGAAATCGCTTGTCACGTTTAGTGGGCCGGTGAATTTCAGCTTTATCCTTATTTTACCTTGTGTCATTATTTTCACATTTAATCTGCATTATTCAATAGATGGACAACAAAAAGGATTAACCTGGGCTCATTCCACTGATTACGCCTCTGCATAATCCACAACAGATCATCGATATTTTAAGAGAATGAAGGCAGCCGGTGTAGGAAAGGGAGGACGGTGTGAGGGAATGAATTTGATAAAGGTTAGAAAATGAAAAATACAAGCAGGGAGGAAAAGAAGTAACGGTAGGAATAGAGGTCAGAGGACAAAACATCTAAACACGGGCTGTTCCTGTCTTTCTGCCAGACACGGTGCGGGACACGTTCCTGATCGACCCGGCTGTCATCCTAATTGTGGTGGGGGTGGTCATGTTCTTCATCACTTTCTGTGGTTGCATTGGAGCCCTCCGAGAGAACATTCGCCTCCTCAAGACAGTAATAGACATAACAAACACATTACTAATACTGGCGCTGTGCTTTGCTTCTGATACGGCAGCTCAAATTTACATTTAATCCAAAGCCAAGTCTTACATCTCATGTGTAACAACAACAAAATCTGATGGTTACGATTCTGTCTTAGTCAGACTGTGTTTTTAATATTTATATGTATCTTTTTCTTTTTGTAGTTCTCCTTCAGCCTGACATTGGTCTTCCTCACCCAGCTGGCCATAGCAATTCTGGGCTTTTTCTACTCCGATCAGGTACTCATCTGACAGTTCTGTGCACCAGCTTAGTTATTCTATAATATAAAGTCACTATAAGGTCATTTGGTCTCCAGATCTCTTCCGCAGAGACACCGCCATCGACCATAAATGCCCCTGAGCTCCATTGATTTAGTGTATTCTTACCCAGCTTTGGGACATTCTGTGCATTTGTAACCTACTATACAGTGTATAAAACTTAACAAGGCATAGCATCTGAACCCACAGATTGGCCCACTGATCTCCCACAGGGGGAATATCTTGTCATTGTCTGAGCCACACAGCATACACAGAAAGAAAAGCACATATACGCCAGTACTACGGTGGAAATCCGTGTTTCTGTCGCTGTCTATAAGCCCTGAAAATGTGTGTCTTATGTTTGTTTTGGAGACTGCCAGAAAAGAGAGGAAAGCATCCTAATTCTCTCTGGATGCGCCGACTTAAACGGACTCGACTGGAAAATACTCAAATTATACTTCCAGCATATTGTCATAGTTTTGATTTTGTAATAAGAACAGTGAACTGAAACGACGAGGCCAGAAACACAAACAATGAGACGATCAGACCTCCTAACCAGGCCAATGGTATAATTACTACCTCCTGTATGCTGTCTGTTGTTAACATCATTAACAAATTTAACCTACTGCACTTGCTCTAGCTGTGCATGCACATAGTTTTTCTCTGATAGTAGGGATTATTACAGACTGCAAAAGAAAACTGTTTATATGATGAGTTTTATGAGAAGTGAATAACTCGTTGCATAAAAAGCTAAATTATGGCCAAAGCTACAATAATAATAAGAGCCTACTCATGTTATAAGAAGACAGAAGTGGTTCCCAACTTTTTTTTCTTTGTGACAATTAATACGAGGCTGTGACCCGTCGTGGAGAAGAATGGAGGATGGAAATCGAGAACCGATTCTAAATTGTCTGATCCATTGGATCAAAGATAAAGATGCCGGCACGTTTTTTCAGACTGTTGCGCGTTGCAAACACTCATGTGTCATGATGTCAAACTCTGCGTCTACACTGCTGGAAACTTGCAACAAAAAGGAGCAGTGTTTCCAATTAATTACCTAGACGTAGGCCCACCACAGTTTTACAATAAACCGAAAATATTTTTTAACTCTCAACGGGTGGCATCCGCGCGGTCTGTCCGAGCGCATTTCTTCCGTGGCGGTGCGCAGCGACCGGCTAGGTCGGCTTGGGTAAGGCCTGGGGTGGAGGCTGCTCTCAGCTCTGCCCACAGGATCCATCATTTCCATGCTTCCCATTCAATGCAGCTGTGCAATGCATTCTGGTAGTGCAGCATTGCGTTTCGAGAGACTTGTGCTTCTCATTTGCATAAAATTGAGGTCTAGGCTACTTTATGCAAATCAGGTCCAGCTGACAGATAAGCAGAATTGATAATGGCATTGGTATCAATAAAATCATATTAATTCCCATCCCTAGTCATAAGATAAGATAAGATAAGATAAGATAAAATAAGATATTCCTTTATTAGTCCCGCATGGTGAAATTTGCAGTGTACAGCAGCAAAGGGAATAGTGCAAAAAACCAAGATGCATCAGCTAACACAGTAAAAAAAAGAGCTAAACAAAGTGTAACAAAATATGAACCATTTAAATAGAAGGAAGTATCAAAAATAGGAGCCGTAACAGCTTGCATCTGTATTACTGCATCTTAATTCCATACATATATTACAGTACATACTAATCGTAAGCACTTCTTGAGCACGTAGTGTGTATAAAACGGAAACATGACCAAATATATGCACTCAAAAAAAAGAAAGTGTACTGTTGATACACTACTCTATTTTCCCTCAATGCAATGCCAAAAGGAAATGGGGGAGCTACTCACAATTGCAAACAAGACTAAAGCTGTGTCCCAAATTCCAGACTACAGTATATAAAGAGGAAAAGCAAAGTAAGTGTATTTTTAAAAAAGCCAGTGTGCATACTAAATAGAACACTTGATTTTTGAGTTTCCTGTTAATGTACATTACTTCCCAAATATGCAATGCATAAAGGAAATTTGAGGAGCTTCTCAGAGCTGCAAAAAGCACTTAAATTAAATTGCAGATGGTGGAGAGACAGTTACTGAAATAGCATAGAGACAAAAAAAAGAAATAATGAATCTTCTTCGTGTGAAGTTTAACGTGCAGCAACATTCTTAAGATTGATGTACACCGTGCAATGTGTTGATTGACGTGTGACTCTGTACTGTATAATTTCCTGTTAGCATAAAGTAATAAAGTGTGTTGATTGCATAACTGCATAAACAGTATATACTATAGAGATTTGTATGATATAGTACATACTGTATACAATTAATATGTAGTATGCAATAGGGACATAGAAAGCTATATTAAATTCTGAGACTGTTTCATCTGAATAAGTTTCAGAAGCCTCAAGAGGTACAATTATACAGTATTTAACAAGAGAAAAAACTTGTTTAGAGATAGTCCAAAGAAAAAAAAATTGTGTGGAGGATTCTTGTTTCTACACTTTTAGAAAATAATAATCATTCTCTAACCCCGTGTTCCGATGACTGAATAAAAGTGTCTGTTTGAAAACAGATAATCCTCCTAATGACTGCACGAATGTATATGTATGTGCATTCCTGTGTATCCATCTGAGCCGTATATGACCCCAGTGATTGATTTGAAAGCTACAGGGAAGGGAAAGCATCCACTTATCTCCTACGGTAACATCCCATTAGGGCTCCGCCGAGGATAAAAACACAAGAGCCAGCGGTGGCAACGTTCCCTGACATCAGTGTGTGGCGAGGTGCCTGGTGCCTGATGATACCTCTCCTCTCCCTTGTGTTCTCCGTCAGCGCTCGGACTGCCTGCTGCTAAACAGAGCAGTTTAACAACCCTCCCAGCATCCTTCCTCTGCTAAATGATTCAAATGCTTCGGCACTTCAAAGTGGAACCAAATGTTCCATTTCAACCAATCCCTTGAAGGAGACTCTGCCACTAATGACATGGGGAGGTGTGACGGTGGGCTGCGAGGCCCACGAGCATATACCGCACCACGTGGAAAAGGCAGGGAGAGGGTGGTGGGGGGAGGGGAGGGGGGGCTGTAAAAATCCTAACACAATTTAGTAAAAACTACTTCAGGATATAGATTTGGGCTATTTTGATTCTGCTCACAGTATTTATCAACATAACCTGTTCTAACGCCGACTGTAATAAGAACAATTCAGACAGCCTTCAGCAAACTGCTCACAGAAGTTCATTTCGAGCTTAATGAAATTTTAAAGTTCAGTGGCTCATTTGCATACGGTGCTCCTATTAGCATATATTACATCTGAACTCAAGCCTGTGTAGCCATGGCCCTCTTTGTTTTCAGAATTTTTAAAGGATGGAGATTTGCATTGAATTCATTCTCTAACTCTATAAAAATAAAAAAAGGAATATAATATCATGGGCAATTTAAGCTAACAAAATAAAGTAGCACACACATTTTGAACGTCTGAATCAACCTCATGTAGTTTTTAAAATCCTCATAACAGATTAAATACAAACAAATCAATATATTTCATTTATATTTTATCTGGATTTTGTTTAGTCAGCTCAAGCGGAGCTGATGAAAATTACCACATTATCTTAACAAATGGGCAAATTCGAGCAATTATCTACTGCAGCTGAAATAGCGTAAAACCTGCGTGTGTGCTCTATATTTGGTATGCATCGTGTCCATTGATCTAAAAAGGCATGAATGATTTTATTATTATCACTATGATGCACTCCTGCAGCCATCACACTGCAGCAGCTCCTGCTCCGCTGGCTTCTTGTCGAGATGCATCCCACTAGGGGGCTCATACAATGCAAACAAGACGATAATGTGTCCCCCTCTGACATCTATTATTATTATTATTATTTATGTTTATTTTTACATGGGCAGATACATGAGCATAGAATATTCAATGAAGAGACTAAGGCCGGATATCATAGCGTTTATAGCCTAAAAGCTAATTTGTAACGTGTCCCTTGGTGGCTTTTTATAAAAAAAAATACATTTGCAGTGCAAAGCAACATAAATACTGTATACTGTATGCAATTTACAATAAAGGATTACTGGATTAACTGTGAATACATCGCCTGATCGCTCTTGAGAAATGGTTTTATTAACTTAGATTTGATCCCAGATACGATCCTATTTTGAGCTGTGTTGGGATTTCTACAGCGTCTGTCCAAAGGAGGTTTCACAAATAGGCACTTTGCAGTCCTCCATCCGTATGCAGCCCAAGTCATTAATGGAGCCACAAAACCTCGAGAGGTTCCACCATGTCGCTGAGCACGTTGTTAGGGGCCTGGTTATAGAGACATCAGTAGATAAGTTCACCACTGGTGACTTTTATCTCTTTAGATCATGGCAGTGTTGAAATCAAAGTTATCATTCTGTGTATAAACTCCCACATGTCCTCTCTCTCTCTTAGACTCGGGATGCTTTGGGAAAGTTTGTGAAAAAAGCCATTGTGCACTACAGGGATGACCTGGATCTGCAGAACCTGATGGATTACATCCAGAAAGAGGTGCTCTGGCCAATTCCACTTAGCTAGAAGGGGCTGTGCTTGTGTCTGTAGCTATCCACATCACACAAGTCTTCAAATTGATCACAGCTAGTGGTTTATTGAATACGTCTTGAAGCACTAAACCGGGAAACCACAACCAGAGACCACAGAGCTGTATGTGTTATGTTTGTTATGTTGGCCTTAGTGTGGGGTTTTCCACATGAGAGGCTACATGTTACATACAGTTCCTGCACTCTGCGGGTCTCCTCATGTGATATTCCTCTTCCATCTGTACACACTGGCACACTTGCGAGCCCGGGTTTTCCCATGGGGGCAGCCCAGACTGGCAGGATGTACAGTTCAGAGCAAGACCACATTTCTAAATATAAACCTGTGCTGTGCTCTTTCTCTCTCTCAGTTCAAGTGTTGTGGGTGGAACAACTACACAGACTGGTCTTGGAACCTGTACTTTAATTGTACACATGAGAACCCCAGCTCTGAGCGCTGTGCTGTGCCTTACTCCTGCTGCACGCCTGTTCCTGGAGAGGTGCGTGCTTTTTTTCTGTGAAGCCTCATGACATGCACTGTGTAGACAAACTAATACAAGCGCTTCATGGGAAAACTGCCAACTGTACAGTAATTTGAACTTTAAAACACTGCCACAAAGAAGACTCAAAATTAGATTGAATGCCATTTAGCACCATTTGTTAGCTGGGGTTTTACATTAATGTGAAGCAACTAATTAAGTTGCAAGGTGCTTTGTGTCAAAACTAGTAGATGTATCAGTCACCAAGGACACACACAGGATAATTTACAAAAAAATTGGATTGCAGCCTCTGATAGCACCCTGAATTGCGCATTAATTTGCAAAAAAAAAAGTCATTGTATAGTATGTCGGAAAAAATAATAAATGTCATAGTATAGTATGTCAAAACAAAGTCATACTATAGCATGTCAAAAAAATGTCATAGTTTAGTATATCAAAAAAAAGCAAAGCAGTCATTGTATAGTATGTCGGAAAAAAAGTCATAGTATAGTTTGTCGAAAAATAAAAAAATGTCATCGTATAGTATGCCGAAAAAAAATGCAAAACAGTCGTAGTATGTCGAAAAATAAAAAAAGTCATAGTATGGTATGTTGAAAAATAATAGTCATACTATAACGTGTCAAAAAAATATGTCATACTTTAGTATATCAAAAAAAGTCATAGTATAGTATGTCGAAAAAATAACAAAAGTGATAGCATAGTATCTCGAAAAAAATTCATCGTATAGTATGTTGGAAAAAAAGGTCATAGTATAGTATGTTGATAAACAGTCATAGTATAGTATGTCGAAAAAAAGACATAGTATAGTATGTCAGAAAAAAAGTTATACTATAATATGACGAAAAAAAGACATGGTATAGTATGCCAAAAAAAATGCAAAAGAGTCATTGTATAGTATGTCCAAAAAATAAAAAAATAAGTCTTAGTATAGCATGTAAAAAAAAAATCATTGTATTGTATGTTGTAAAAAGTCATTACAATATGTCAAAAAAGGCAAAAGTCATAGTATAGTATGTGGGGAAAATGCAAAGAAAAGTCATATAGTATGTCGAAAAAACAGCAAAAAGTAATATTCAAGATTCAAGATGTTTATTGTCACGCCGATTATACAAGTACAATCATGTGAAATACCTTTTGTTGGGAAGCTCCATTAAAAAGAATAAGTTATATTACAATAATAAAAGGAACTTTTATTATTACTTTTATTAGGGATATTAAGAACATATATATACAGTAAAAGAGGCAGTGAGATAAATATAGAAGTAGAGTTGGGTACTATAAAAATATTGCACAGGCATTTATGTTTTTATATTGCACATATTGAATTGATTGAAGTGTTGCATGTTTATTGCACTTTTTGTGAGAGAGTGTCGTATGAATTATCTATTCAAGAGTCTTATGGCATGGGGAAAAACTGTTTCTCAGTCTGCTGGTGTGACTCTTGGGGGTCCTGTATCTTCTACCAGAGGGCAGGAGGGAGAACAGGCTGTTGTGGGGGTGTGTGGTGACCTTAATGACCCTCAGGGACTTCCTGAGGCACCGCTGGGTGTACGGCTCCTGCAGGCTGGGCAGCTCGCACCTGGTGATGTGTTGGGCATATAGTATGTTGATAAAAGTCATAATATAGTATGTTGGAAAAAAATGCAAAAAAGTCATAAATATGCCATACTATAGTATGTCACAAAAGTCATAAGTGTGGTATGTCGAAAAAGTAATAGAATAGTCAGTCACAAAAAGACATAAAGTTAAAGTATAGTATGGCGTTAAAAACTATAGGGTATAGGGGTATAGTATGTTGTTGTTGTTGAAAAGTCAGGAAAAAGACTTAGTATATCAAGAGTAAAAAAAAGGTATCGAATAACAAAAAAAAGTAAAACGGCTATAGTATAGTATGTTAAAAAAAAGTTTAAAAAAAATGTCATAGCATAGTATAGTATGTTGAAAAAAGTCCCGACAAAGTCAGTGTAGTATATTGAAAAATGTCGTACTGTAGTAAGTAAACAGAAGTCTAGTCTGTCGAAAAGGTCAGTCATAAATATATACGTATTATATACAAAGTATATTATGTCAAAACAAAGTAGAAAAGTCATAGTATAGTCTGTCAAAAAAGTTAAAATAAAGTCAGTATATTATGTCGAAAAATGCAAAAAAAAAAAATCATAGATAAATCATGTTAGGAAACGTTATAAAAAAAGTCAGTATAGTATGTCAAAAGAAGTCACATAGTAGGTCGAAAAAAGTCAAAAAAAAAAGAAAAAAAGTCATAGTATTTATCAGAAAAAAAGTGAGTATATTTTGTCAAAAAACTAAAAAACAGTCATAGTATAGAATCATTTCCAAAAAGTCATAGTATAATGAAAAAGTAAAAAAAGAGTAGTATAGTATGTCGAAAAAAGTCACAATAGTCATAGTAGTATGTCGAAAAATGTCATAAAGTTATAGTATAGTATTTTTAAAATCATAGTATAGCGTCGAAAAATCTAAGTAATAGTATAGTATGTCATATAAAAGTCATAAAAAGTCATAGTATAGTATGTTGAAAAGTCATAAAAAAATAATAGTATAGTATGTCATAAAAAAGTCATTAAAAAATCTGTATAATATGCCAGAACAAAATCATAAAAAGGCAATACTATAGTATGTCATAATAAATGTTATAGTATAGTATCAGTCATAGCACATTATAAAAAGTTACAACATATGCATCCAGAGTTCCTCGACAATGACAAACACTACTTACATTATTCTGACATTGGATAACCATACAAGTGTGTCAAAACTGCAGAAGCTATTTATTTGTTAGCCAGGAGGCGATATCAACATGACTACATCTGCAGGTATAAACTGCTGCTGGTATCATTTTCCTTTCCTTTGGGTGAAGTAAGTTGTCATGCATAGAACTGGTCTGATGATGACCAACCAGTTTCTCCCTTGTGAAGAATCTGCAGCTTGCATGAACGACTGGTATGTGATTTTGAGTGTCTTAGTGAGTCAGGAGTAGCAAGCTCCGTGAGGTGATAAGCAAAAAAAAAGTTCAAAATGATGTAATTATCAAGGGGAAAGTCTAAAGTCTAAAATCAAGCCAGACAAACATCATCTGCAGACACTAGCTGAACCTACCCAACTGGGATATAATGCTCATATCCAACATCTAGTGTTGATATGCTGTCTGATATGCAGCCTGCAGTAACATGACCAATCTCTGTTGGCAGTGGTGATTTACCTGTTTCAAAATTTAAGCCCCTTTTCATGAAGGTTTTATAACGTTTTGTCTACACGGAACCAACACTCGCAGCTACTTGCAGCACATGCATAACAAATTAAACGTCTGCACATAAGGATGCATGTTGGCCCACAAGCAGTACATGTAAATACTGTTCTCATGCATGCATGAATACACACATTTGCCCTCGCAACAAAGACACATACAAAATGCTTGTCCAACCCTCTGTGCAGCAGCACACAGCAGCACAGCTTACAAGCCACCGATGACAATCCCTTCTAGTTTGTGTGAAGACAGAAAACTAAGGAGTGCGTGTAGATCCATCACACCAATATTGATTGTGCATCACACGACACGGAAAACAGATCACAGCAACCTTTTTCTACATGGGTGAAAAATCAATTAATTAAACACTAGAGGAGCTGATGCAGTGCTGCAACCTGCTGTTCATAGCCTGTAACTGCATGGCTACTTCAGGGACTGAACAGTCTTTCTTGTCACATCAAATGGACGTGGTTGTATCGCTCTATTGCTGTTTTCTTTTCCTATTATTTTAAGCACAAGTCTCTACAGTCAACAGGCTTCTGCGAATCTCTCCCTTAGCTGTCACAACAGTTAATATATTTGTCAATTTAAATAAAATGAGATTTCACAGCAGCCTATTGCTTCTGAATATTATTTCCAGTGTTTCAGGTTTAAATCAATAAGACAAAAAAGAGAAAAGACAATCTCTCAAACTCTCACGTTTTCTGTCTCTCTTGTCTTTGTCCATCTGGTGTACAGACGGTGATCAACACTATGTGCGGTTTTGGGATTCAAACCCAGAACTTCCAGGAGGCAACCAAGTCAATCTACCCGGTAGGCTGTGCGGACAAAGCAGTGATCTGGATCGAGTCTCATCTGTTGCTAGTGGGGGCTCTCGCCCTGGGTCTGGCTTTGCCTCAGGTAACTCCACACATGCACACACTTACTCAATTCAGGCTGTGCACTAATTGGCAACATTTGCTTTTGGTAACCTCAGACAATTCTGGGCTGAAATGGCTCTAGTCTTGTCTTAATTAAGCTCACATACACACACACATACAAGTCTATTTAGACATCAACCTAGAGGCTCACCAGATTGAGCGTGTAGCAAATCGACATATTGACGTGCTTGCTCCCTCAAAAAGGCAGACTTGCATGGTGCATTTGTACGGGGGGATGCGTAGTAGTCCCGGCAACACTTCATCAATCAGGACCCCTGCACCTTTTCCTGAACACGTACAAACATCAATCCAGAGAACAACTTCCCTGCACAAGCACAGATTGTCTTGCATAGACTAACCCTGTCCTTTATACAGAAGGGGGAGGGGGGGAATCTAATAAAAATCTTATTCTAAAAGAAACCAACAGGGTGTAGGGTTAATGTGAGGCCACTGGGATAGAACTGATTTAAAATGGAGGGTTATACCTAGACAGCAATAACTAGGCACAACGGGACAATGAATTTTTAACTGCACATTATTCATTTATTGCACTGTTCTAGACAGAAAGCTCAGGTTAATGTGCTACCGAAGGTGGAAGCCTGCCTGCGATAATGTAAGATTATGTGCCTGAGAAAGGAGCATACTCCTCTTCACTGAGCACCGCTGCACAACACACCTCAAATACCACGCAGCATTAAGGACTGTCTACAAGTCAAGTCAATATGTTAGATTGGCCATGAAATCAAATTAGCACTTATCAAAAGCTGCCTCTAAATAATTAGTATGCGTACTTATCAAAATTATTCAGCTACTGTCACATTGCATTCTACCGCAGCATGTAGCTTTGCCACTGGATCTTCAGCCTGATCTCTCGTGCACTCATATCTGGCTGATTGGGTCCCCAAAGATTGTGCTAAGAGGGAAGCATGTGAATTACCCATGAGTCCTGTCAAAACAATTGCACTAGTATTCCAGTTTGCTTTGATGTGCAGGGAATCTGATGATGCAGTTCTCTTTTTTTGTCTTGCTCATCCTAACTAAACACTATTACTGGATTTGTCTGCATAACGAGGCGCGTTTACATCAAACTGTTAATAATTGAAAAGCTGAATGTGTGTGTGTCCTCGCTGTGAAAGACACTTTGCAATCAGCTCTGTAGAAAGTGATATGTATTGAGTTTTGTGATCTTGTTAAAGGAACAGTGTGTAGGATCTGGCAGTATCTAGCAGGAACATTTAACTAGTGTTTGGTTTGTCCATTCTGGGCCACTGTTGAAACATGGTGGTGCAATAAGGTGAACTCCGTAGAGAGAGGGGACCTGCTCCCTTTGTAGATATAAACGGCTCATTCTAAGGTAGTGAAAACGCAATGATTCTTAGTTTCAGAGTGATTATAAATCAAAAAGTGTACAAATAGTATAAGTGTATAGTTTATAATCGGTAATACTTTATAATAACCATAATTTATAAATGGTAAATTAATAGTTATTTAAACTTAGTTAAGTTATTTTACTGATAAACAATGAAATATTTAATATTTACTAATTGTTAGTAATGCTAGAATTTCTATTATAGATGCTTTACAAAGTATTTATTAACCAATTAACAAGATATTATAATCATCAGTTGCAACTTAATAGCCATCCAAATAATATTTATAGATGCTTTGCTTAATAATTAGTTTGTAGTGTGACAAATTTCTGTCTGTTGTTTATAGATGTTTTACAATCAATTTCTGTTACATACATACACATATATACACACACATATACTGTATATATATACACTTATGTATATGTGTGTGTGTGTGTGTATATATATACATATATCAAATGTTCTGTGCAATAATAAACTGTTAAAATAACAGAAATTATAGCATTAATAATTAGTGAACCACATTATCATTTCATTATTTACAGTAAAATAACTATTAGCTAATTTTAATTAACTATCAATGTACCATTCATAAATGGTTATTGTTAAGTATTACCAATTATACACTAAAGAAAAGATACTTGTTAATATTATATTCCATTTCTGCCAATAGATCCCCCCCAAATTGTTACACACTGGTCCTTTTAATAGGAGTATACAGTGATTTCAAGTGATGCGACCCAAACGGTCTCATCTAATTTTATTTCCTAGAGATGCTCAGCACACGCTGTACAGTAACATAGTCTGTTCTGTAATCTAAAGTGGCTGTTACCGTCCTCTAGATTGCAGGCATTGTGCTGTCCCAGATCCTGATCTCTCAGATCCAAGATGAGATTACCTCAGTGTTGTGAAAGCGGGCCGCCGCGGGGGAAAGAAAAGAACTTACAGTACTCCGCTCAGCTCGTCTGACATGTGCAAGGACATCTTTTTTTTACTGCTACTGTATCACTGCAACATTTGAGTACATTTCTTACTCTTAATGTGCTTTTGCCTACGGGCATAAAAGTGTAGTGCACTTTATTGTGTTACTCAGACAGTCATCAGAGGCAAAATGCATATTTATTGGTTTTGAACATGGTTTTTGTATTGAACTTGACATGAGGATTTTATTTCACAGTATTTATATTTCACAGTATTTATATTTAAATGTGATGTTTGCTAATAAAATTAAAAAGTTACACAGCTCTATATTGATTAGACGTATCAGTGCTGTTAGCTAAAAGAATCAACTATGTGATTTAAGGCTATTTATCATGCAAATTGCAACTTGTGTTTAATATTAGCTCATAATCTTGACAAACATGCAAATGTGTTCACTTACAAAGCTTAAGAGGTCTGCAGAGCTCTACATTGAAAATAGGGCTACACAATTAATCAAAAACTGATTGCGATCACAATTTTGGCATTTAAAATGATTGCTCCGCTGATAGAAAACTGCTGCATAAACCAAGTGCTTCCTAAACTAACAACGAGAGATGCACCGTCAATTAACTGCCGATTCGAGCTGGCTGGTTTTCTCATATAGGCTATCCGATTTTTTTTTACTGGTCACACACGCGCAGCCGCCACATGATGGTTTTACGTCGGCACACAGCGACAGTCAGTGACGTCACACAAACACAAAGCAACATGTCGTCGGTGTGGAAGTTCTTCAGCGTGAGTGAAGAAGACGTAAAGCTGCAATTTGCAAGTCCACAATAAGCCGCGGAACAACAACATTAAAAACATTTGGAACAACTAACTTGATCAGACACTTGTATCGAAATTCATTTGCGTGGACACTGTGCAGAGTAATCACAGTGACTGGCTCGTCTGCCGTTAACGGAGGTTCAGTTATGGTGCATTCAGGCTCTATTTAGTAAAAATGAACATGAGGCGATGGTAAATTATAACGCTATCATGATGCATTCAATGTAATCTTGTAAAAAGTAGTTTTTGACGAGTAACTTGAATAAATCCAGTTGTTTTGAAGGAG
Source organism: Sebastiscus albofasciatus (assembly GCA_916701655.1). Classification (NCBI taxonomy): domain Eukaryota; kingdom Metazoa; phylum Chordata; class Actinopteri; order Perciformes; family Sebastidae; genus Sebastiscus; species Sebastiscus albofasciatus. The sequence continues at coordinate 17,891 of CAKAOI010010863.1, read as the reverse complement.
ATGTTTTCACGGCAATATGAAAGAGATAATAGAGAGGGAATTATGACCACTACCTCTAAGCAGCTTATATTATATAATTAGAATGATTAATAACCATTATAGATGACAATAACAAAGTAAAATTATAACATTTCAAATTTTTTGGCGGTTGGAATGTAGCACAACATGGAAGTGAAAGCAGCACCTTGTATATTTATATGTGAAATTGCAATAAAAAAATATTGTGTATATAAAATCTGAATAATCGTGATTATCATTTTGGCCATAATTATGCGGCCCTAATAAAAACATTGAGATGTTCTGACAACAGTGCTGAGTTTCTGGCGGTTGGTAAAGAAATCTCTTAAAGCTCCCACCGGCACATCAGATTATGTTGTGTGATGTTTTTTGCATTCAGTCAGTCTGGTGAAGAGCCAGGGCTCTCTTTGTCAGACGCTCCGTCAGAGGGGAGTTCAGCCTCATGGCATCGCGCTCCACCAGAAGACATCTGCAGGAATTCAGCACAACACAGAACAGTATAAAGATCTGAACACAGATTTAGAGAGACACACTGAGAGGCTAACCTGATCAATAATGAATGCCTAACATGGTGTACAGACAGGGGATGTTGGTTACATAATGGGAGCATACAGCTTGTGTTCTATATTGACATGGAAAGACAGACAACTTGAGTGGACAGCTTCAGCCCCAACAGCAACTATACTGTATCATGATGAAATCCATTGCTTCACATAGTGCAAGATCTTTCTTTTTTTTTTCTCCTATTATCTCTCAGCAGACTTTCACATCAAAACATGGATGGCATAGAAGCACAGCACAACATTGAAGCATTCTGTTTGGCCTGAAATCCCTGTTGTGCATTACCTTCCCAGTTTCTGATGGTCCTTATTCTCTGATTTCATGGCTGCATGAATAAGCAGTTGATCGAAGACGTCCCTCTGTGAACAACAATGGACAAATCCATTAGTAAACACAACCCTGCTCCAACACTCTATATAGGGTCTTTCTACCCCTTTGGTGTTATACTGTATGTATGTACGTACACTGCACCTTGGGGAACGGTTCTCTCAACACAAAAACATGAAATGCATGGAGTCCATCAGCATCCATCACAAATTCATTATTCATACGTTGGTTGCACTGTGCTCCACATTCTAAAACCGTAGTATGTTCACGGACTGAAAGGCTTTGGCTCTTATACAGAGTGTTCCTCACCTTTGGCCTATTTCACAATAACAGTTTTACTCAAGAAAACACAATACAGTATGATCCAAGTGTTATCAAAAGAGCAAAAAGTGAAATCTCAAGGCTCTACGCTTTTCAACTGTGCATTATCGAGCTGCAGTCAAGGCAAACAATAAAAAAAAAATCAAGTCCAAACCAGTTAACCCATTTCTGGGGACCTTACCTGTGCATCACTGCCACCTATTTCTACCACACGGCTACGGTAAGGGTGCAGTAGCTCCACGGTTTGATTGTAGTTGCCCTGGTCGTACTCCATCATGGCCTGACACATAGATACACCAATAGTCCCTGCCATCTGGTGTTGCTGATTGTCCCCTGGCTCTCTGTGAAGGAAAGGAGAGGTTTACACTTAAAGAAAAGACATTTCTTGGTACAGCGTGAAGGTCCAGAAGCAAGTGCAGAGGGAGGAGTGTTTTTGGGTGAAGTCTTTCAGGAAAATACGGTGTATTTTCTTTTTTTTTTTTTAATCCTTTACATATAGAGATTGTAAACAAACAGGAAACTGTTTAAGGACTTTACAAACTGTTTTTCACACAACAGGGGACTCAGAAGATGAGTTAGGATTTTCACACGACTAGGCTCCTGTCATTTCTGTAGAGGAAACTTTAAAGTTCAATGAAATGAAAGCTGTGAATGATGCAAACCAACGCATGTAATCTCCTTCATTAAGAAACATTAACATCATCAAAGGCTACAGAAAAAGCTCCAGGTTGGTTTATTTCTATTACAGACTGTCGGGGTGTTAAAGTATTACTCTACTAAACGGTGAAAAACTGGACATCTGACTAGGATTCACTTCACAGAGACCAAAGATTCCATACTGTGTTGTGGGGCTTTCTGGATTAGCCAACGCCTCCGACAGAGGAAGTATGTGAAAATTACACTATGGCAAAATATAGATTATGTAAAGCTGTGCAGTCCTTCCAAACCAAGGTAATAAAAGTGACAGTAAATATGCGAGGGATGGAATGGAATAAATGCAAAGCTCAAACATGTCCTCATGGCTCGCCTGATAAGTCAAAGTAGAGCTGTGTTGAAGACAACATTTCTGTTTCTTACTTGAGAATTCACTTTCAAGAGCTGCTTTCCCCTGAAGGTGCATCATTCCCTGTGACTTGTATTATATTATGTAACACTGAACAACATGACAATTTAAAGAACTGGTTTTAAGTGGCAGCTTTTCTGTGGATTGTGCGCCGGAGAGCACAGGATGTCCGTGGTCGGGACGCCAGAATACATTGTAACCACAAAACTCCAGAGAGACAGCAGCTGCTGGTGCATCTGCTACAGAGGGAAGACCCCGGTTTCTGAGATGGACTGCAGCTCTGAATTCTCTTTTCTGACTGCATACACTCCTATCTTGCCATCCTACGCTCAGCCTTGTTTCTGGCCTGTGTGGCTCTTATGTAAGGCTGACAGAGTGTTGAGGTGTGCAGTGAAGAGAGGAAATGGCGCGGAACTTACTTAGCCAATTCCTGGAGGCCCTCCAGCAGACGCTGAGAAGTCTTGCTCTCTTCGGCTCCCAGCGACACCATGAGGAAGTGGAGGTCGTTAAACAAGGTCACGTGATCGTCTGTGTGAGGCTGGGTTGACTGGAGCAGCTCTCGCCAACGGTCCTTCACGCACACACCTGCACCGACACAAATATTGCTTGAAGGCTGCATGAAGGCCACAAAATGATGAGACAAATATTTGAAAAATGTCAGCAGGCCATTTAGTCTCAGTTTTAATTTGACTAGAGTAAAAAACAAATGCGGTCAGAGGTTCTGCTAATTACAGCCGTTTCCAACACAGCCCCTTTAGTTTCAGATTAATGAGGTATGATAACTGAAATTATCTCACCTCATTAGCAGTTTCACTTAAGACCATACTATCTTAAATTATCTCAAATTAGAAGTTGCCCTTTAGCCAATAAGCGACACATTAACAAATGTTGCAGCACCTTCATCAGGCCAATCAGTGTCATTTTGAAGAAATGACATGCATCATGTACAGAATCTTAATCAAACTCTGATAAAGTGACAGTCCCAGATTTCGTATGTGATAGATGGATCGTAAGATTAAAACTCCCTTCCCAAATTTCCGTAATGCAGACAGTGATTACACATTGCCCTTATCTTACCCTCCATTTCCAGTCTGTAGAGCATTGAACTGGCATCTACAATGTCCAGCATGGCTCCTGTGGCTTTACAACGTCTGAAAACCTAATACAGGACAATCTTTTACTATTCAACACCGAAGGATGTCACTACATCCACACAATGACATTTTCAGAGAATATAAAAAGAAAGAAAAAAGACGTTTATGTCTTGCAGGATTCCCCTGATGTGAGCCGTTAAACATTCATGAAATTCATCTAACTTGATGTAAGAATTTCTGTTGTGCTCAAACTTATGGCAGTGGTAACATTATGAAATGTTCTTGTAAAGGTACAGGACAGTAAAGGGCCTTAATTAAAAATGTCCTCTCCTATTTTTAGAGTGAATAAAAAAATAATCAGCTTTGGCGGTTGACACTGAAATGTGTCGTCACATGGATTTGTCTTCCATTTGCACATACTTGCCTTCTTGACTCACAACAAGCACAACACATTGCTTTTAGTCCGAATCCCCTGTGTGTCGGTACATGTATGGCTCTTGAGAGGACTCGGTGTGTATGCACTCAGACAGACATGCCGTGAAAGATTTGATGCAACGCAAACCAACCTGAGAGTCGTATATTTGCAGAGCGGCTTCGTATTGCCCCTGTGGAGGAGGAAGGGGTGAGAAAAAATGAATTTGAATAACTCCAGACATGAGAGATAAGCGGGGTTGATAGATTGTGTTGCACAGATGCAAACACAAATTAATCTCGCAATATAATCAACTCCAGACTTCAAATTACCCAGGGGAGAGGATATCATAAATACAAGTTCCACAAACACTCCTACTGCCAACTACTCGCTTGACTGAGAAAACTCATTATAATCTTTACCTTCTCAATGAAGTATAGAGCCCAATGCCAATAGTTGTGACTGGCCAGCACGTCAGATACCTGGAATTAAACAATACATATTTGAAATATTTTGTTTCTAGGGCTATTTTTCCAATGTGTGCTTTAATTCAGTGAGCTCTGACAAGGTTGCTGAGATGAAATGCTTCAGAAAAAACAGACTGCTAAAGAACAGCCAAAAGTTGTACCTGCCACTCTTTCTCTCTGCTTTCCATGAACTTCAAGCCTTTGTCCACCTCTGCTTTCATCTCATAAACATGGGCTACAGAGTGAACAGCCCAAGCATCATCTGGAGTCAGAGCGAGGCCCTGCACAAGAGAGTTAAACAGAAGTGAGGAGAAGCAATACAGAGGCAGAAAAAAAAAAAATGACAATTCAAAAATAATGGCATTCTCAAGTCTAAATTACTATCTTTCGTTTCATCTATGATGTTCCTCAATCTGTTTTTCAAGTGACCGTCATGTCACAACTACTTTGTATGCATTACGAATTCACCACAGGAGAGTCGGGCCGCTGAGGGCTGGATGAGCCGCTTATTATTGGGTGTTCGACAGCAAATTACTTGCCGAATTGAACCGACACAACCAGCGGAGAGCACAGACAGCCTGGAACACCCAGCTACAATAATGACAAGAGCATGTACAACAGACTATAATGGAGAAGAAAAATCTCACCTCCATGGCTACTTTCTCAGCCTGGTCATAGAGACGAGTCTCCAGGAGACCAAAGGAATACATTCCTTTTAGATAGCTGAGGGGCACAAACACAAAAACACAAAGAAATCTCTCATTACAAAATACAGGACAGGAAGAACTTTTACTCACCTATTCAGTTCATCTAGGAGGAAGATGTGAACAGCATGCCTCAAGCAATAACAATGATGGCTACTATACGATACATTTGCAAATCTGAATAACAGAGATTTTTGTTTAAATATTTATAAATCTGACTATGTACACACAGATCTGAATACAGATGCAGATTCCTGCACACATTCACAGATCTCAGTACGCATTTAGTGATCCTTTTACACATTTACAAATCTGATTACTAGGGATGCACCGATCAGACTTTTTCAGTCCAGATACCAATAGCGATACCTGGGCTTTAGGTATCGGCCGATACCGAGTACCGATCCGATACCGGTCTTTAATTAATAAGCTGTAGGCCTCATTGTGTGGAAGTGACTGGGATCTTTTATGTATAAGGCAACATCAGGCTTGACTTAAACATTGCTTTCCTAACTTTGTGAAACAAAATGTAACAAATAAATACATAGATACAAATTTACTGAATTGTTATTCATTATTAAAACAATAAATCATTTACCTGCAACTTGGTAAAAAATATAGTATAGTATATATATAGTATATAGTATACAAACATAGAATTGATTAGATCGGCCCCATCGTCACAGATATCCAATGCAGCTGTTTGAGACAGTATCAGCCCAATATCCAATCCGGTATCGGTACATCCCTACTGATTACGCACACATGGATTGAGATACAGTAACACAACTCTCCACACACAATGACCCCACAGCTGTGGGAAATAAATTAGAGTGAAATTACCCTGATTTGCTTTTTTGTTTTCTTTTAAAAGTCAACATGATCATTACATCAGTGTCAACTTCTGTATGGCAACCCAGACTTTTGATCATGCCAATAACATTCACATTATTGCAATGTAAGAATTTGGGCTTTTATCTTCACTGTGGTGTGGTTGTGACAGTATTATGAGGATTTCTCTCCGTATTACAGACATGGCTTGATGATATTGTTGTTGTGAGGCATGAATGTTACCCTTAAATGTAAAAATATGAACTGGGATTTTGTTTGGTCTGACTCATCTATAGTATATACTTACACAGGAAAGATGTGGAAGAAAACAATCATTTACTTGCTTCAAGTTGTCACCCATAAAGGACATACATTATTACAGGTTGAAGACCGAGGCTACCCGCTGTGTGAGAGATTACCCTCCGCAGGACAGTGTGGTTCAATCACTTCAACAGACTCTTCTTGAAAAACTCTATACAATACCTTCTCAGTAGAAAACTCTTTCCTTAACAACCACCAGCCACACCACTGCACTACATGTGAATGAACAACAGGTTCATTAATATCTACACTATCTGTGTTTGCATGTCATTGTGTGAATTTATTGATCCTTATAAAGAACTGCTTATTTTCTTGCATAATCTTATTTTTCTTGTAGGCCTTTTTTGCCCACCTGCAACTCAAAAAACACATGTAGTTTGTACATCCATAGATGCATAATGTTATGCAGTTGTCTGTGTTTTCATAGAATTTGCTTACATTAAAGAGCTACTGCAGAAAAACATTTTTAAAATCTGCAATAATTTATTTATTTTTTTGTCCACTTGGGGGAGGTGGAAACAAGTTGTGAAAACGACATTAAAATGTCATAAAAAGGTTTTAGTATAGTATGTCATCAAAAAGTCATAAGAAGCAGTTAGTAGTAGTATCAGTATTAGGGGTGGGGGGAAGGATATTGATACAACATAATATCTCGATATTTTGCATGGTATATTGTATCGATACACGGACGTCAAGTACCAGTCTTTTACTATATAAATTAACCTCTTAACAATTCGAAGGTCCGCCGGCAGGCCCAGCCACTATTCTGTCTTTCAGAGGTTGTAGTTTGTTTCCTTGATGTTTATGTATGGGTGGATATTAGGACATTTACCTGTAGCCAGGTTAAAGATATACAATGACCTTAAACAATTATGCTACACAATGGTGAATTTTTACAACATGTGCCCGCCCACGTGGGTTGGGAGAACATCAACCAACAGGCCATCTAAGTAACCGATCTTGTAAAGAGGTGTGAGCTTTGATGTAATAGCGATGACTTCTGTAACTCAGCGTGAGAGTGGTTGATCTTTCCTGATTTCTGTCACTGGGTAAATCATCCACAAAGATGTCATAACAAAAGTAATAGTACAGCATGTCATAAAATATCATTAAAAAGTCAGTATGGTATTGCCACACAAAGTCATAGTAAAGTATGCACAATAATCATAATTATCTTATGCGCAACTGGTCAGTTTATGAATTATTATGAGTTTTATAATGCATTATGGAGTCTATGGAGGCCCAATCACAAATTTAACACATTAAATTAGCTGTGCATATGCTCATGATGACACAGAGTTTATGTTATATATTGCTTGTGTTTGAAGTGTTTTAAAGCACCCCCCCCCACACACACACACACACACACACACACACACACACACACACACACAACATATATAATTAAGCAAATACATTGAGTTTTTGTATGATTATAGTCATCCAAAAAGCTTCTTTTGTAATGTATGCTTATGCTCTTCTGTACCTGAACAAAGGCATGTGGGGTTTCCAGTAGGGCAGCACCCTGGCCACAGAGTCCCTTATCTGGGTTTGGGCTCCCGAGTAGAAGTAACCATCATGAGCAAACTTGAGAGCCACCAAATCAGTGGGGTGATCAACCAGAATGCTTTCCCACACATCACAGGCCTTGAGAAAAGCTCTGCAAGAAACATGAGTCACTGTTAGAGACAAGACAGCAATGGAGTACAACGGAATAGGTGAACCATGAGAATCACAATGACGTCAATACACTTTGTGCTGAACGGAGGGAATTAGAGTATCAAGCATCCTCTAAGACGATATTGAGAAACAAAATGTCTTCTCAATATAACAGTTATCCTACTACACCACGGGGAAACAAGACACTGCAGTTAGAATACGAATATTACTTGCTGGACTGTGACTGAAATTCAGAGTCCTTGGCACACAATAGAACAGATGAATGCCGTGTATCTGAAGCATGTGACTGTATCACACGGGGACAGAAAAAGAGGAACTTGGGGCTGGATGAATGGATATTGTCTGATAGTTAAAACATTCTTGAGGTCTTTTGTTGTCTTGAAAGACTTCATTCTTTCACAGGCAAACCTATTTCCTCTGGCATGATGATAAACAAAACTGATCTCTTCTCTATTTGGACCTAATGTTGACTGACTGCACAGTAGCCCTCACATCAAAACATGTTGCATTAAATCAGTGAAAATGTCTCTTTTGCTCAGAGTATTTATACTGCCATTGGTTTGATATAAGGGGTGGAAAATTTGCTCAACAACACACATATTTTGTAAGAAACTTGCTTGAAACTATTTAACTAAATATATTCCATATTAAAGCCACTAGATGTAGAATTTCTGTGTGATTAAAACATGTTTCTAGAAAACAGTAGCTGTGTACATTACTGTCTGCTAAAGTGTTATTTTTGATACTACCACCAGGGGCCACCAGAATCTCTAATTGTCAAATTCTACATATAGGGGCAATAAAACAAAATGTACTGCTTGCTTTTGAAACTATTTCGATTTGTATGCCTCCATGCCATTGATAGCCATGGCCGAAGGTATTAGGTTTTCGGATTGTACGTCTGTACATACGACCGTCATCCAGTCCATTCTTGTGAACATGATATCTCGGAGCACCTGAGGGAATTTCTTCAAATTTGGCACAAACGTCCACTTAGACTCTATGATGAACTGATTAGATTTGGTAGTCAAAGGACAAGGTCACTTTGACAATCAAAAACACGTTTTTGGCCATAACTCAAGAATTCATATCCTAATTATGACAATTTTGCACAAATGTCTAAAAGGATAAAATGATGAAGTGATGACATTTTGGACAGACATGGATGTAAACTGCAACTTGAATGTTTGGCGGAGGCATACAACTGTGGGGCGGTAATTCTAGCGTTCAATTCAATTTTTGCTGAGTTTGCAGTTCAGTCATGAGCATGTTTTCCATTTAGTTCCTTCCTTGTAATTTCATATACCATCACTTACATTTACATCACATTGATTTCACTGACTAATTCAACCATGTGGATACAAGCCAAAAATTGCAAGAATCATGTAAGTACATCAACTTCAGAGGGCTGACAAAGTTAACATAATAACACATTAAGGCAAATTTGTTTTCATGCCACTAGTTTATTTAACACAACTTGCAATTTTTAGGTCTTAGTAGGCTCAGTTTTCTCAGCTAGAGTGAAGATACTGACATCATATGAAACTTGAAGGAATCCATTGGTACCAACCATTTCATACTAGCTTGTAGTGAAGGAGGCTAAATAACGCTCCAACCTTACGTTAAATTTTGGCGAGGAAAAACTGTTATGACAATTTCAAAGGGGTCCCTTGACCTCTGACCTCAAGATATGTGAATGAAAATGGGTTCTATGGGTACCCACGAGTCTCCCCTTTACAGACATGCCCACTTTATGATAATCACATGCAGTTTGGGGCAAGTCATAGTCAAGTCAGCACAATGACAAACTGACAGCTGTTGTTGCCTGTTGGGCTGCAGTTTGCCATGTTATGATTTGAGCATATTTTTTATTTAAATGTAGTATTTGTGAAGGTTTCTAGACAATATTTGTCATCGTTCGTGTTGTTAAATTATTTCCAATAATTACTAAATACATAAATTAGCATAAAGAAAGCATATTTGCCCACTCCCATGTTAATAACAAATCTACCTTTAAGGTACATTTTGAACAGATAAAAAATTTGAGATAATCGTGATTAACTATGGACAATCATGCGATTAATCATGATTAAATATTTTAACCGATTGACAGCCCTAGTAGAAATATCAGCATATTAATTACACTGTTGATACAATTAAAATTATTTAATTAAAAATAAAATACATTTGTGGGACAATTGAAGCAGCATCTTCAGAAAGGCTAAATAACAACAACAACAACAACAACGTAAGGGGGCCGTTCACATGCCACGTCTAAAAACGCCAGAAGTGACACTTTCATCCTTTTATCCAAGGTGCTTCAGAGGTTGCACTCCTGTCGTTACTAAGCAACCAAAACATGCATGCTGCGATGACGATGATGATGAAGTTGCGGTAATTTAGCAGTAAACTGATTAAACTAAACAAAGTCAAAACAAAGATAAATAGATTTTCCAGCACCGTAAATCCCTAACAGTAACTTTACTGCTCAATTTGTCTCACCTTTCAACCGGATGTTGTGATGTCGTCGTACAGAAAGGGTGAAGCCAGTAAAATAATCGGTGGGACAGATGGCAAAGCTCTGGGTAGCCCTGCACTAAAATGATTAATTTATCCTCCCTATATATACACCATAGATGGATATTTATGGAAGAAGGAAAAGATATCTGCCGGCTGTGATTGATTGTTCCTCGTCACATGACATGTGGTGCGCGCTGCAGCGTTCCAAAAGTTGAACTATTTTTATCTTGGGGCACAGCCCAGCCAAACAATTGATTTGAGGGCGCAAAAAAAGCTGCATGTGAATAGTATTTGAAAAATACTGTTTCAAAATCAAAGAATACATTTGTTTAAGCACTCGCATAAAAACGTAGCACTATCAGAGAACTAGATATTTTTGAACTTATGAACAATTCTCTAAAATCAGCAGATGGAGGCATGTAGAAACAGCTGTTGAGGCTTGCGTCTCTCTCTCTCTCTCTTGTTGACTGTCCATTCGCTTCCCCATCTTTTTCCTTCCGTCTGTGGATCGCTAATGGGGGCCAAATGGAATAGGGGGCGAAAGTCCTATTTACAACCACGATAAGCTGGCAGGCTAAGAAACCGTGTCCATTGCTATGTTTCAGTCCCGCATCTACACGCACACCGTACACACACAACAAACAGCGTGGCCCACATCCGGAAACAACACCTGAGCGATACCTCAGCTTACCTCGACTTTTTCTGTCAGAAATGATTCACAGATAGCTTTGGGCTGGATTAGTTATTCTAAATTTGAAACTGTATTCAGTTTCTCTACAGTGAGACTTTATTTTTAAAAGAAACATTTTATTTTGCAGGATGCTTGTACATCTGATAGCTGTTTTATTTTTAGATGAACATTTTAAAATTATTGATATTTTTTAATTTGTTGTTTAAGTGATGACTCATTTTTTATACCATTCACGCATCAGTTTGATACCTTATCTCCAAAACTTTAGATTTTTAAAGATGTACTATACAGTACCGTATGTGTGTATGCATTATTCCACAGACTACTTCATAAAATGTTGTCTCTTGCTGGTACTACTGCACTGCATGTCTTTTTTTTTTTTTTTTTTTTAAATGGAGGTTATATGTATAGGGGGGATTTCTATACATTTCTTTACAAGCCCCTATGTGGCAGACAGCAATTCATGTTGGGATCCCCTATTACAACTTCAAAGATCACTTGTGGTCTTAAGACCCTCTTCGGTAACCACTGGCCCTTGTATGACCAAATTCTTTTTCATCCCTCTGTTTTGAATGTATTTCCTGTGTTAACACTGGCTCTGGATCTTACCCACGAGAGAAGAGCTCCATAGCCTTGACATGGAGCCTCTCTCTGGGAGAGATATCCTGGCTGTTGGCCAGCTCCACTGTTCGCCTCACAGCACTGGCAAGGCGCTCGTCCACACGGGGGGAGCTCGATGTTGACGCCAGATCCAATCCCGTGCTGATCATATGGCCCATAACTACAGGGAAAACAGATAACACAGGTCTTTTCTTCTGGACTTTGTTACTGAAATTTAGATTACATAAAAAGATTAAAATAAAATAAAAATCACATACACTTGTAAAAGTTTTCCTTTTGATGCAAAGTAAGGCCTCTAAATCTCTGTCAGTGTTTAATGAGATGAAGTTTATGTTAAATGCCCTCAAACTATTTGACTTCAAACTGGATTCTCCAGTCATGAATTACACTTAAAGCAGGGGGAGGCAGTTTATTTTTTGTGCGTTATTGGGCAAAAATGCTATAATAACTTTTCACCATATTGTAATTCAAGTGGTACCCCAGGGTAGGCAGTTTTCTGGAAAAGTGAAAAAAAAAAGCCAGACTTTGAAAATACTGCCCTCATCCTGCAGCTCTCCTCTCTGTCCTAAGCCCCTCCCACCAGGCGAGCACGGCCACACGCTTCATGTAACCTGTACGAGTACTAGTCACTCATTTTAATCATCATCCCAATCGTGACTGGGATCCCGATGCCGTTATATAGCGGCATAGCTTTGAGAATTAACGTCCTGTATTCTTTGCATGCTCGGGAGCCTGTAGAGCTCTATCAGATGACATACTGTGATTCGAGGCTCTAGCGAGCTACAATATCGGCGAAGCGTTTCAGGGAGACAACATGCTGCTAATAGTCTAGCCTTCTGCTAACCGCTAAACTAGAGAAGGAATGATACTTGCCGAGCTATACTGCTGTAGCTACCGTAGCCGTGTGCTAGCCGCGGCTGTGAGCAGAGGGCTAAACTACTAGAAACATTTTGTCTCCATCTCTGAAATGCTTTGCCAATATTGTCAGACTCTTTTCGGTAAGTCCATCATCCGTTTTTGGGTTGCTTTGCACCGAAGGCAGTTGTTGCCAATGCTGGAACAGCAACTTTTCCGGCAGGATATTTACCATTGAGACAACTATCTTCCACCGTCTGAAGGAACGTACATGCGCATTTGTATTTCTAGAACAGCCAATAGGAACGCTCTCTCTCTCTCTCTCTCTCTCTCCCTGAAATGATCTGTGATTGGCCAAAGCTAGATTTTTTTTAAAGTCTGAAAACAGAGCCATGAGGAGGTGCAGAAGTCTAGTTTTCTCTCAGAGCACTTAAATTACAATATGCTATCAAAAGGTTATTATGATATTGTTGCCCAATGATGCCAAAATTATTCTGCATACTGAAGCTTTAAGCTCTTTATGGGCAACTGTCCAACATTTTAACAAGTCTGCAACAACAACTACAGTAAAAATATATGAGGCTACAAAGTTACTAATAATTCAAAATATTTTGTTAACAAATGCTTTGTTTTTGATCCAAAGACAACGGTGTTATATATTCAGATCTACTGACTATGATTCATGTTATCAATGTAATTCATCTTAAACCTTATGATCCTCAGTTTGTTTTGGTTATGTAACCATAAAATAGACAACATTTGAATGGTCTGATCATTTAGTTTCAGTTAAAGTCAAAAGCAGCTTGCAAGTTCTCGGGAGCATCAATAATCGTTGAACCTGCACAACAACAGCGTGATTCATTTGCATGAACAACAATCAAAACATTTGAAACACTTGATGAGAGCTCAAACTGAACACACGGTGATAAACAGCAGCATCTATAACAATGACTACAAAAGTCACACTATTTGCTTAGTTTGGCAGACAGATAATGATCAACCTCTGCTCCTCAAGGTCAACACAGCCCAGGAGGTCATTGCTAGATAGCCAAGGTCTCATCATATCACAGGCATAGCAGACATGTTTTACTTGTCACAGCAGGAAAAGCCCAATAACATTAAAGTATGCCTCAGTTCCTTTAATTGTCCCTGTGAGTCATTCCACTGAGATAGCATGCAAAATACCACATTCCTGGAACTGGTTCTCCTAAATGTTTATTGCAGTTGTTAATATCGTTATTAATTACACTTGGCTTTATGTGCACCTAGTTTATAACATATCAAAGTCTATTTGGAAAGTGTCTGTTTAGCTGAGCGGGGATCTTTGCCTTTTTACAGGTCACGGCCCTATCTCTATTTATGTGCTTAGATTACTCAGGATGTTAAACCTAACTTTACTTTGTTTAATGACCCAGAAGCATGAGAGATGATATGCTTTTATGATTGTTGCTCCCTCTCACTAGAACTAGGACTTTGAGGAAATGCCCTCTTTAATGTTTATTTAAAGTATAGAGGGTCACAGTCATTTTTAATTAGGCTATTTTAGCAGTTGGATATTTTTAGCACTGTTACCTTCATCCCCTTCCTTGTTTTCTTATTTGAACTTTTAACACTGATTTGCTGTTGTCTCCTTTAATACGTTTTTAAACTCTGCTGCTGCTCTGAGTTTCCACGTCTCATCAGGACTTACCTGGTTAAGTGAAATGTTAAATGAAATGAATGAATAATGTTTGTATTTACCAAAGTTAGGGTCAGCTGCCCGGATAGCAGACATGCATCCTTCAAATCCTCCCAAGGTTTCATCATTCTGCCATTTCACATACTAGGAGCCGAACAAAAAATTGAGATGTTGATAATTGCAATTTTTGTTTTCACTGAGAAGGATGGATAAAAAAGGATAATGTGGTTGTATGTGGTGTGTGGACTGTAACTTGGGGGGAGGGGGGGGGGAGTAGGTTACCTGAGTGAGTAAGGCATCAAAGAGCTTGCAAGCCTCATTACTGCTGGTGGACAATGGAAGACCCTCTGCACTCCATGCCTGGGAGGGACAGAAAGGAAATAAATACTGTGTATCTACCCAGCAGTGGAAGTTTTGCATTCACACGCACACACACACATGCAGTAGGATATATTGCAGCGCACACACACACACACGCAGTAGGATATATTGCTGCACACACACACGCAGTAGGATATATTATACACACACACACACACATGCAGTAGGATATGTTGCAGCGCGCACACACACACACATACACACACACACACGCAGTAGGATATGTTGCACAGCGCACACACACACGCAGTAGGATATATTACACACACACACACACACACACGCAGTAGGATATATTACACACACACACACACACACACGCAGTAGGATATTTTGCTGCACACAGAACTTTTTCCTGACTTTCAAGTCCGCCTCACAAAACTTTGCACACGTCTCTAACCTCACTCTTAATGCTCTTGCTTTCACATTTGGGTTGGTTTCAATGTTACTAATACTAAAGCAAAACACGATACAAGAAGTTATAATCATTTATATATATATTATATATAATGTCCACCATAACTGTATACTTTAGTCTTCACCAAACTACCTGAATGTGACCCACCCACCCATCGCCATTATTTCCTCTAGTTTACATAATTACACAACTGCAACACGTCATTTACCTCGATAGTCTCGTGATCTAAAACCAGATAAACAGAGAAAGTGAAGCCAACCACAAACCTTGCAGTCCCTGAAACTTGAAGCCATCATTTTTTGAAGTGCAGCTCGCTTCAACCTCGACAAACTTTCTACTAACTCACACTCTCAGTTGAACCTGCACAGAAGTACGCAGCTAGAAAAGATAAGAAAAAATGACCGGAAGTTGTCAGTAGTTGACTTGTTTTCAAAATAAGACCAAACGTGTAAAATGTTTGGATCAAAATAATTCTTCAGCCTACTTTCAATAATAAACTTTTTCACTTTTTTTGTTAATGGTAGTTAACTGCAGGTTTTCATTTACTTATTTTATTTTGTTAATTTCCTTCCCTTCGCACAGTGGTTCCCAAACTGTTTCACGACTCCTAAACTGACACAAACTACACCCCCATTTGATACGACTTTGTTCCCAGGGTCCCCCCATCTGATAGGACTTTTAGATGTTATATTACAGTAAGTGTATGAAACCACCCATTATCAAAATAGTCATACATTCTGTCATTTTGTTACTTATGGATGGAATTATACTGAAAATAAATTATTCATCTTTTTGCTAGGGACCAGCAAAAAGGGGGATGAAGGACCCCTGGGTGTCCCCCGGACCCCACTTTGAAAACCACTGGACTAGTACATAGCTTTTTCAAGGTTAAAGAAGTATTCCACTGATTATAAACATAGCCTATAGGTTAGTTTACTTGTCCTGAGGAGGGCTATGTAGTCTGAGAAAAAAACAGTTGTCTTTTGTGGCCCTGGTGAAGCTTTGTCAAGTCTGAGAAAATTACCCTTGATAACATCAATGGTTATGAGAGACTAAACCCCTGATGATGTCATCAGAGTTATCTCGGCTTGTGTTGGAAGACTTAAAAATGTGAACAGATGGGTGCCCCGGTAGCTCACCAGGTAGAGCGGGTGCCCATGTATTAAGGCTGAGTCCTTAATCCGACCTGCGGCCCTTTGCTGCATGTCATCCCCTCTCTCTCTCTCTCTCTCTCCCCCTATCATGCCTATACTATCACTATCAAATAATGGCAAAAGCCCAAAAAAAAAAAATCCTGTTTTCTCGGCCGGCTGCTTTTCAACCGTTCTTTATTCTGTCTCTTTTGAGTCCCCCTTTATAGAGGTGCAACACTAAATTGCTGGACTACTCCTTCAATGACTCCATCACAGAGCGCACTGTGGCAGAATCCATTATATGGCAGCGCCCACCCCCTGCACTTACAATTTAAGTTTCTACCCTCTGGTTCCCGCCTCACAGACAGACAACCATCAGTCAAAACTAACAGATATAAATTCTCTTTCATATCCTCTTCCATTTCGCTGCTCAATTCTGTAAAGCACAGGTAGCATCAGCACATCTCCAACCATACTTTTCTTTTCACAAATATTGTAACTTCTTATACTTCATGTGTTCACCTTTTTACTCCTATATCTATGTGGTTATATGTGTGTCTTTTAATCTTGTGTGTCTAGCCGTGTGCTGTTATTGCTACTGCAGCAAAACCAATTCCCCCCCCCCCCCGGGATAAATAAAGGTCCATATTTAGCTATGGTTTATTGAGTATTTATCAAAAATATATATGCTACTAAATATATATACTTTGTTTCAAAACCCATGTTGACTCACTGACTGTATTACAAAACCCACTTATATACATTTGGGTTTATTGTTAATCTCTTTGCTACACTATCTCTCATTCTCTGCAGAAATAAACAGATTTTAGCCTTCTCATTAAGTCAGAGCTGGAAATGGCAGTGGAGGGAACGGTAAGTAGGAGGAAATCGGCCAAACATTGTCAGTTTTATCTTACAATTGTGGTCCATAATGGTTATCTAAAACCTGTTCATAACCATTATCATCCATTAAAAAGTGAGGCTCCAGTGGACAGACATTTAAAAGAACAACTGCATTGTTTTATTGCCGTTTTCAGCATACATCCAACACCCCTATGCATTTTAGCTACATGAAGCATTTACATTACAAGTCATGTGTCGACAGAACAGTTTAAAAATTAGGATTCATTTTCTTTACATATAATACAGTTTGCACACATGTTAATAAATATCAATACAATCATGTCAAACTTATCACACGCCATCTAAAACAACAAACCCTTAAAATGATATCACTTTTGTTTTTATTCACAGCTCTTACCAAGTCATAAATATAGCCTTTAGTGTTTCTGTGCTGTAAAACAGTGACCACCTGGATTTTTTACAGTTGTCAAAAAGGCTATTAGATTTGACTGCCCACCAGATGAACCATAACGTTCCTGTTTGATGCAAATTGCTCATAAAGCACTTTGCATTTCATCAGCGCCTCCCCCATTTAAAACCATCTATCTGTTTGTTTGGGGACCTGCTGTATAAAAGTATTTGAGAAAAAAAAAAAAGTAAAAATCTAGAGTTCCAGTGGGATGCACGTATGTGACTACCTCAAAAACAAGTCGACTCAGAAAAATAAAAATATAACTTAAGTATAGAGAATGAAAATGAAAAAAGGCATCTTGTTCAAGGGTAAAGTATTAACACTGCCATGTACTGATGTGAGTGGTGTGTAGTATATAAGTCCTTGTGGTGTACTCCTCAGATATTGCAGCATATCCACCAACAGACAGACCTGTGGCACAAAAATGAGTAATGTGAGCTTACGCTGATCTCCCATTTAACAACAGTGAAATCGGCTTCT